>JACEEZ010021522.1:558668-581168 GCA_016584305.1 Chionoecetes opilio | reverse complement strand
AGTAAACCCTCTCTAATTCGACCCAGTTTACAATCAGAATACAATCTGTGCTGTTTTGGCATGTTTGAGTGAGTTCTTATTGTGTGGAGGGGCTAGAGGTAACCATCGGATAATTCGGACTTTCGGCTAATTCGACCCAGGCCTCCCCCTAAATTGAATTATAGAAGGTTTACTGTACACCTCTTAGCTTAAAATTGTCAGCGTTAAGGCAGCAAGTGGTGAGTTTTCTCTCCAGTATACCTGCATCGGGTGAAGTAGCAGTCTAATCTGTCAAAATAGTTTATAAACGGGTGAAAAATGGTCAAGATTGATATTAAGTTCACCGCCTTTACGTTATTCAAAATAGGAGATCAAATTTCGGCAAAATAGGCCCCATTCACATTTTTGTGTGTGTGCTGATATAGTACTGCTGTAATATAGAAAATGTATGTTCTTGGTCGTCCGCATCCCGTTATTTTCAAAACTAATATCCTTTTTGATAAATATTGATGCGTTTTTATAAAATCAAATGCCCTGTATCTCTGTTATCTAGCCACAGCATTAATGGGTAGACCCGTATCTCTAGCCACAGCATTAATGGGTAGACCCGTATCTCTAGCCACAGCATTAATGGGTAGACCCGTATCTCTAGCCACAGTGTCTATGGGTACAGACCCGTATCTCTAGCCACAGTGTCTATGGGTACAGACCCGTATCTCTAGCCACAGCATTAATGGGTACAGACCCGTATCTCTAGCCACAGTGTTTCTGGGTACAGACCCGTATCTCTAACCACAGTGTTTCTGGGTACAGACCCGTATCTCTAGCCACAGTGTTTCTGGGTACAGACCCGTATCTCTAACCACAGTGTCTATGGGTACAGACCCGCATCTCTAGCCACAGCATTAATGGCTACAGAACCGTATCTCTAGCCACAGCATTAATGGGTACAGAACCATATCTCTAGCCACAGCATTAATGGGTACAGACCCGTATCTCTAGCCACAGTGTCAGACCCGTATCTCTAGCCACAGTGTCTATGGGTACAGACTACAGACCCGTATCTCTAGCCACAGCATTAATGGGTACAGACCCGTATCTCTAGCCACAGTGTCTATGGGTACAGACTACAGACCCGTATCTCTAGCCACAGCATTAATGGGTACACGAACCACAGTATCTCTAGCCACAGCATTAATGGGTACAGACCCGTATCTCTAGTCACAGCATTAATGGCTACAGACCCGTATCTCTAGCCACAGCATTAATGGGTACAGACCCGTATCTCTAGCCACAGCATTAATGGGTACAGACCCGTATCTCTAGCCACAGCATTAATGGGTACAGACCCGTATCTCTAGCCACAGCATTAATGGGTACAGACCCGTATCTCTAGCCACAGCATTAATGGGTACAGACCCGTATCTCTAGCCACAGCATTAATGGGTACAGACCCGTATCTCTAGCCACAGCATTAATGGCTACAGACCCGTATCTCTAGCCACAGCATTAATGGGTACAAACCCGTATCTCTAGCCACAGCATTAATGGCTACAGACCCGTATCTCTAGCCACAGCATTAATGGGTACAGACCCGTATCTCTAGCCACAGCATTAATGGGTACAGACCCGTATCTCTAGCCACAGTGTCAGACCCGTATCTCTAGCCACAGTGTCAATGGGTACAGACTACAGACCCGTATCTCTAGCCACAGCATTAATGGTTACAGACCCGTATCTCTAGCCAGTGTCTATGGGTACAGACCCGTATCTTTGACCGCGACTTCCATGAGTACAGCCCCGTATCTCTAGCAGCAGCAGCAGCAGTCCTTAATGCCTGTGTTCCTAACAAACCAAATGTTTCTAGGCTTCAGTTAGGATGGTGGTATCCTTAGCCATTCTATCATAAGTATTATCCTTTAAGTGTGAAAACTAGTTGCAAACACTACATTAGCAGGTAGTTTGTTCCATTGTTGATACTTAGAAGGTTTTACATTACTTACTTACTTGGTTTACTTGGTCTTGTTAAGAGGCAAAGCCTCACAATCGTGGTGGCCCACCGCTGCTGCCAGTCCTGGCGTCCCTGTCTAACAGGGCCACCTGGCCTGGTAGGGTGTTGGAGGTCCTACACTTGGCAGTGTAACCCGGTACTGGAGGTTCATCCGGCACTGTCCGTAGTATTTTCTCCAGTCCATATTTAAAGGTGTTGACAGAGCACCCTGTGGTGTTTCTCACATTTTTGTGGAGGCTGTTGAAGATTTTGGGCCCTTCATGAGCCAGACTGGCAGCCAGTAAGGTCTTACTGACATCTTTATCTCCTCTCATCTTATATATAACGCGCGTGTGTGTGTGTGTGTGATATTTTCTGTCTTTTGTCAATAACTGTCAAGTACACAAATAAGCTTACCTGTCATTTCTCCTTGCCTTCTGTAATCAGCTTCATCACTAACACCACAGCTATGAAACAGCCTGCACCATGATCACACCCTCACACGGCTCACCACTATCACACCAGGCACTTGTGTCTGTGTGCGTAAACGTTTGCCAAGTATTAGGTGGTCACTTGAGGTGGAAAATTCTTCTGAGTTCTCAAGTTCAGAGGCAGTCTTCTTCTTCTTCTTGAGGCCTCTACTGACGCTTTGTTGTGGAAGTTTTGAATGCTTCTTCTTCTTCTTGTGACCTCAGACGCCTTGGATTGCTGGTTGGATCATCTTCAGTGATGGGATGAGAAGAAAGCTCATCTTCTCTTCCTTGTGTTTGTTTATCGATAATGCGTTGCATGTAGTACATACTACCTTGTAGCCAGGCCCACCGAGAAGGGGGGTCTGCCGGGGCATTTGCCCCGTGGTTTTGGGGGGCCCATTGAGGCTTTGATGGCCCATAGGACCCATCAAATATAGAGGGCTTGCTTGTAGAACTGACAGATCTCCGAAATAACTGAAAAGCTATGTGGAATGAAGCGAAGCTATAGTTGCTTCAAACCTGGACATCAAGGTGACACTGTATCGAGGTCGTGGTAAAGCAGCTGGACATAAACGCAAAAGAAGATTTCATGATGATGGTGATGGCACTGCAGTTCAGATTTATCACAACAAAATGAAGCAGATTCAGTCACCTGAAGAAGAATTTTTCAGAAAGTCTGCGCTATATATATATATATATATATATATATATATATATATTATATATATATATATATATATATATATATATATATATATATATATATATATATATATATATATATATATATATATATATATACTATTGAATAATTAATTGGCTGACTGACTGTTTTTACATTCAAAGCTGCCAAGAATATTTCTGAAAACTTCAGTTTCCTCTGGAAGTACCTAACAATATCAGCAAAGGAGCTCACTTAAATCAAAATCACCAACAGATAAGTATCCTGCCGATATCAGTCATGATATCGTGGTGGAAATGAAGCACCTACAAACAGTTCATCGCTCAAATTTTGGGCAGAACCAACTAAGCCTATTGCAGCTTTTGAATTGTTTGACAGAGTGCAGACTAGCTCTTCCCAAATGTATCTGTCAGCCTGCGCATTCTGCTAAAAATCCCTGCCACTGTCGCCTCTGCAGAGCGCTCATTCACCAAACTCAAGCTGCTGATAAAAAAAAATGTGTACGAGCAACAATGAGCCAAGCACGACTTGTGGACTTGGCTAGATTCAGTATTGAGTCTCATCTTACAGGATCTCTTGATTTTGATGTTGTGCTTCATAATTTCGCCAAGAGGAAAGCAAGGAAAGCGCCATTTTTTGTCAAATGAATGTGCCATATATGTATTCTGTATGTAATCTTGCTGTATTGTATTATGATTTTACTTTTACTATTGATTTCGCAGGATTATAATATGTAGAATTTGTATGTTGTGTTAATTAACTAATTAATCAAATGTAATATTTGCCAAAATTATGAAAGGGGTGAAGGAATGAGGGATGAAAGGTTAAGTTTAAGAGGTGTGAGGGAAGGCATGAAGGGTGTGAGGGAGGGTATATCAGGTGTGAGGGAAGGCATGAAGGGTGAGAGGAAGTTTAAAGTAATCGTCCAGACCATTTCATTATTCCTGATTTAATGCAGTCAAAATATAGCCATTATCGAGTATATCAACAATATGTTGTCACTATTTGCATCCAGTCAGCCGTTTTTAAATAATCCGCAATCAAAATCTGCAAATTCCCCGAGCTTCCCAAACACTGCTGACGACTAGCAGACGACGCACTATGGAACTCTATGGAACTCTGGTCACCTATACGTATGGCCCCCACCTCAACCTTTACCTACTGCAGGAATGGGGGCCCCAAACTAGTCCTGCCCCGGCACATTTCAATGATCTCGGCGCCCCTGCTTGTAGCAGCAGAGTAATTAGTATTGAATACATGTGACTATCTGCGTGGGGGTGATATAATGAGATCTATTGATAAGAATAGGACCTCGATCACACACCCCATCATCTTATTTGATTATGGGTGACAGTAACTACACGCATTTGCAAGGAAGTATTTTTGAGCCATGAGTGGGGCTCGAACCTACGCGCGTCATGTGACACACTGAGAACTTTACCTCTGTTACCTGTACCACACAGACAGTGTGTGTGTGTGTGTGTTCACCCACAGTGCGTCTTGTCCACGCGAGGTGGACTCGCGATCGCCAGTTTTACCCTCCCGGAAAGAGCTTGGAGCTCGTAGTGACCGATCTGTGGGTTCTGCTGGGACCTCGCACACCACACTATCACATCCCCTTGCTCAAGGGGGACAGTGAAAAATCTCCGGGAGCGAGAGGGGGCCGGAGATCGAACGCCCGATTATAGATTGGCCTAGCGCTCACTTGACTACGCAGGCGGTGTATGTGTGTGTGCGAGTGTGTGTGTGTGTGTGTGTGTTTTATTCACCCATGGTCTTGTCCACGCGAGTCGGACTCGCGATCGCCAATTTCACCTTCCCGGTGCGAGTTTGGAGGTCATTATTACCGATCTTTGGGTAATGCTGGGACCTCACACACCACACACACCCATCCCCTTGCTCAAGGTGGACAATAACCGCCCGAATTTGTCAGTGAAAACTCCCCGGGAGCAGTGAGGATTCGAACCGGCTATCACAGACCATCGTGGTGGTAACCATGTGTGTGTGTGTGTGTGTGTGTGTGTGTCCAGACAAAAAGAAAGACAGACTTATATATAGATCAAGTCAGCGCAACTGACACCTACAACTATAAGAAAAGAAATAATAGGAATGATAAAAGCGTACAGATTAAAGGGGTCGAAACTTATCTATTAAACAGAAGTTATTAAAGGTTCTAACTCGGCGTATGCAGTTCCTTCTATTTGCGTAGTCAACTCTTTTTGACAGTATACATAGAAACCAAAGTATGGAAACTATGTTCGTTCTTCTGCCATCACACCACCATACACTAGTGTCAGCTTGGAAGAATGACTGAGCGAAGTTACAGTTCTTACAAACACTGATGTCTACATTTTTGACGCGCCTCTGTTTAGTAGCGATGAATCTCGCCATTGCTGGTCTATATATAGGATCGTACTTGTCCGACTTTCCGTACTTGTCCTGTTCACCGACACGATCAGACGAGGATTGACCGTCGCCCTTCACATCGACGTTTGTGTGTCGGACTTGATCAGTGAACATAAGAACATAAGAACATAAGGAAGCTACAAGAGGCCGTGAGACCTATATATACACGAGGTAGTTCCTGTTACTTAACTCTAACTACATCCACCTCTCTTCCCCATCCATGAATTTATGCAGACTCCTTTTAAAGACCCCTATAGACTCCGCATTGACCACCTGACGACTGAGTCCATTTCAATCATTCACCACCCTATGTGTTAGCCTATCGAGCAGTGTACTATGTTGTTTGACGGCTCGTTCTGTGATCATTACAGAAACTCTCACGTGCAGGTCTCACGGCCTCTTGTAGCTTCCTTATTTTCTCATGTTCTTGTGTTCATGCTATGAGAGCAGGCTACAAGGAAACACTGAACGAGTTTGTTCAGCGTCGAACCCACAGTCAAACCACGTCTCGATTTCTTGAACAACTCCTACAGCCTTGCAGTGACGAGTCTTCGGAAGAAAAACCCTCTCGCACCGTGTTTACTGAACAAAAACACGGCGTCTTCAGTGAAGTCTCGAACCAAAAATTTCAGCTACGATTTTCCGGCCTAAAAATGAAACTTCAAACAATATATAAATTTACCAAACAGTTAGCCTATCATTCGAAATGTATTCGTTTTCATCCCAATGCATTATAAATACATTGACGCAAAAGTGCAGTTTTTACATTTGTATTGTAATATTGAGTATTGAGTTGGAGAGCACTAAGGTTACACAACACAGTTACTGATCACAACACAGTTACAGGTTCGCTGGGTATAGAACTGTAGACACTTCGAACCAAGGATAATTGCATCTAACCTAACTTAAGTCTCTATGGTCAGCAACGCACCAGAATGTGAGGAAACGTCGCCCAAGGTATACTACTCATACCTGTCAACTTGTAAGGTTTACCCGTATTTTGTACGGGAAATTTGATTTTTTAAGCATGTACGGCGCACAATGCAGTTTTGTATGGTAAAAAGCGCCCTCTTGTGTCTGACAGTGAGCGAGCCTTTTCACATGTGAGGAAAATCAACACTGAATATAGGAAGACCATGGCAATTGATACACTAACAGCTTTTCTCAAAGTAAAAATGAACTGTGATGAAAGCTGCTATCAAGTGCATCCAACAAGTGAAATGTTGAAGGTGGCAAAATCAGCCACAGCTACATACAATAATCAGTGCTCCTCGTAACTGCCAACATTGTATTGTAGGTTACCAAATAAACCATTTGTTCACGCACGTGTAAGGTTTTTTGCTGTTTTGTAAGGGCAAATGTAGTGCTTTGTAAGGGTGGGACTGATTTGGGGTTGACAGGTATGACTACTGCACATGACCTATCCCTTTATGTGATATTTATTTATTTTTCTTGTATTACTTTTATCGTATATTCATTATTTTTATTCTTAGCACGCCGACCAGTGCCGAAAATCCGGACCCACTGAGCAGCAATTTCCTGCCTCTGGTGGCACTTGTCGCCCAGTCTACTAGCTAGCTTAGGCCATGGCTCGACGGTTTGTCTATATATCGCGCGTTATATTCTACGCGTCCAGCTCTATGGCGACACAAATTATATTATAAGAGCTTATAAGAGTGATGAAGGCAGCGGCAGAGGCAGCTATCAGGCCAGGCAGCCGCTTGACAGACCAGCGAGCGACGGCGTGAATACTGTAAATACGCGGCCGCCCGACCCGTGGATGCCTTCTCAGTCCAGCATTGATATCCCTTCAGTTGCCAACGAAAATTACTGCTAAGCTTATTTCGGAGATAATTCTCTTTGTATTATGAGAAGTGATTCCGGTCTGTTTCTATTACAATACAACTTGACAATGTACAGGTGTATTGTGCGTGTGTCGACGCCGAGGATTACTGTTGTTGTGATGTCTTAATTGCTGTATTTAACAGTGATTGTTAGTGATTCATAGATATGGTGAAAATATTAGCCATGCAGTAGTTTTATCACTGTGTGAGAATGGCACATAGGTGTCAATCCACATAGAATTTGGGATATATTGAGAAGATAGTTGACGTGAGGATGTTACAGGTGGCGCTGGTGGTGGTGACGTCACATCGTCGACGGTGGTCAGTGACACCGCCGTCAGTGTAAGGGAAGGAGAGGCGGTGCGCGGAGGCCATCAGTGCGTAGCTGTATTCGTGTGTCTAGTGCTCGATAGGGATGCTTTATCCTTGGAATGTATAGCATCTGAGAGCGGTCTTCCCTCGACGCCCGTACACAGGTAAGCCGGGTCGAAGGGGTCCTCGGGAAGTGGGTGTAGGAAAGCGGGGTTGCACCTGGCAGACAGCCGCCCAGCCCCCCACCTGCTGGCTGGCAGGCCTGGCCACCTCACTCACTCTTCCCGGGCTTCCCTCACCGCCGGGTCGCTGCTCACCCTCCACCCACCTTCATGATTTATTATGTGTATGTGTATGTTTGACGTGTACATGTGCGTCTCATCCACACACACACACACGCCTCTCTAGTACAGACCCTACCCACAGGATTCAGGAACACACATGCACAGACAAGCACTACCGCACATCCACACAGGTATGGCTCAGGCCCTCCATGCCACAACAACTAGGTGTACTAGGTAGATACAAACATACACACACAGTGATTGCAGTTACGTCCCACTATACACAACACGAGTGTATGATGACACACACATACACGCATATATAGCTACATATGTACAATGCAAAATAAGTAATTTACCGTTACGTACGCATTGTTTGTACTCCATTAGCCCCACAGGCCACAGCCCCCGCCCTAACACTGCCTCAAACCACCACGCCCTAACACACGCCCTAACACTGCCACAAACCACCACACCACAACACTCCCCACTAACAACACCCGCCCTAACACTGCCTCTAACCATCACACCACAACACCCGCCCTAACACTGCCTCAAACCATCACACCACAACACCCGCCCTAACACTGCCTCAAACCATCACACCACAACACCCGCCCTAACACTGCCTCTAACCATCACACCACAACACCCGCCCTAACACTGCCTCTAACCATCACACCACAACACCCGCCCTAACACTGCCTCAAACCATCACACCACAACACCCGCCCTAACACTGCCACCTCAAACCATCACACCACAACACCCGCCCTAACACTGCCTCTAACCATCACACCACAACACCCGCCCTAACACTGCCTCAAACCATCACACCACTTCGATCCCCGCTAACAACACATACACTATCATAAGTTGTACATCACAAATCGTTCTTAGCGGCACACGCATAATTGCTCTGTACACATCAACGTCTCCGTCACTAGGTCACTGCAGGTGTATGCATGACCGTGACTCATCACAAGGTCGCGAGTGACCTGCTCAGCCCAGTTTACAAAAGCCCAAGTTTTGCAGGGACTGACGCGCTGTTATGTTCCGCTCCGTCAACACCCAGACAGACATCTTAGGTTCACTCTAGATAACAACTTCCTCACTCAGATTCTCAACTTTCCCCAATCTTCCCTTAGTCGCTTATTTCCCCCTTCCCGTTACCCGATAAAGCTCGTAGTCGTAGGGATATGAAAATGCCTAGCAATGGTTTTTTTCTGCTGCTGTTCGAAAGCGAGGGAGAAAGTTACGGTGAAAAGCTTACTACAGATCGGTCATTGCGAGGCAGAAAATGTTCGCGTCTGGCAATGACGTTTGAAAACAGTTTGTATATGTGTTGGCTATCCAGTATGCATAACTGTACGGTTAAAACAACGTAGCGTGAAATGAGGGATACAGCTATGTGGTTTGAACTCATTGATCGGCAGGAGCTTAGTCACCGCCACTGGACGAAAGTAGCATCAGAACCCGACAGCGAAAGTAGCATCAGAACCCGACAGCGAAAGTAGCAGAAAGCCGGACGATGGCGAGATACTGAACACACGGCGGAGAAAGACTAATAAGGAAGGAGAGACATTTTTATATAGTATGTTTAGATCAGAAGGGTAATATTCTGTTTAGGTCATAGTCGAGGAGGCAACAACGATGTATTCAGTGTTGATGATGGTTTCGGGACACTTTAACAGTTGACACACTTTGGCAGGTGACACACAGACATACTTGCAAGCTCCAGATAGCCGGTGAGTGAAACTGACAACCTTTTGATTATCTTCCGAAGTTCCGATTATAAACAAGCGAGTATATTATGGAGGACGGGTGCAGTACTGTAAAGTGAGCCTGGGCGGAAGGTAGCAAGGGGGAGGGAAGCCAGACAGGAGCGCTGTGTGGGTGACAGAGAAAGCATGACTTCCCTTGCTGCTCCCTAGGAAACTTGACTTTGACTTTGACTGACTTTCACACACACACACACACACACACACACATATCCTTTAACTCCCTCTTTGATATAACCAGTAGCGCAGCCAGGGGGGGGGGGGCACGGTGGACCCCCCGAAATTTTACTGTGTTCGAGAATAGATTGGAAATCTTATATGTCAAATACCTGTTAAATCCAGGGTATAATTCTTGGTATGTCACATGTTTGGAGAACTGAAAGAATATGTAATTCTGAGTAGAAAGTCTTCTGTTGACACATATTCTTTATAAGACCTACTTTACTTCATGTGCGAGGATGGACTAACCAAGAGATTCATCAAACATTGGACGGGAGGACACTAGTGGTTTGCAGGGCGGGAGGCAAGATGGCTGATGTAGCCATGCATCAAGGCGCAGTGCACATGAAGTGCAGTGTGTTTATGAATTTCTCCCCCCCCGAAATATAGTCGTGGCTGCGCCCTGGGTCTGTGCCATAGCAGCTGCTAAAGGACTAGGTTTCATTAAATGCTTAGATGTAGTCTCATAATCGACCTCGTGTGCTGCTGTTATAGGTGGCAGATAGTTTCATAGTTTATTACTTCAATCATCATGTATGATCCTGTTAGTTTGAAATTGGTGAACTTGAAATTCTGAACGGTGCTCTTAATCCCACACACCTGTTCAAGAGTGTGCCGCTAAGCAGCGGATGCACCGGAGGGAAAGCTGTATTTTTTGCGATAGAACGATGACCGAGCATCGAATGAATATGAGAGAAGGAATCAATTTTTTAGAACCATTACAGGATGGATATAGCCTTGTTAAAAACAGTGCAGAGAAGGATGACCAAAATGTTACAAGGGATGCGTAACTTTAGTTATGAGAAGAGATTGCAGCTATTAAAGTTACACTCACTCGAGAGACGCAGAGTAAGGGGCGATCTGATAGAAGTTTTTACGTGGATAAAGGGATTTAATAAAGGAGAGGTAGGAAAAGTTCTTACGGCTTTTAACCAGGGTAGAACAAGAAGTAACGGATTCAAGCTGGAAAAGCGTAGATTTAGAAAGGAAATAGGGAAAAACTGGTTCACAAATAGGGTGGTGAATGAGTGGAATGGTCTCAGTAGACAGGTAGTTAGTGCGGAGTCATTAGGGAGCTTTAAAGGGGAGCTGGATAGGTTCATGGATGGGGATGTAAGGTGGATGTAGGTAGTGTTAGGTGACAGGAACTACCACGTGTAGGCCTCGCGGCCTCTTGTAGCTTCCTTATTTTCTTATGTTCTTATGTTCTAATTTATGAATGGAGGAAGTATATACTATTATGTATCAATATATGCGACAGGACTATACGCCTCTGTTTTAAGGTAGGATCTCACACACACACACACACACACACAACACACACACATACACACACACATACACACACACATACACACACACACACAACATACACACCAACATCACACACATCACACACACACACACACACACACACACACACATACCACACACACACACATACAACACACACACACAACACAATACAATACACACACACACAACATACACAACATACACACACACACACACACACACACAACATACACACACACACATACACAAAACACACACACACACATACACACAATCACACAACACCACAAACCACACACAACACACACACACAACATACACACACACACATACCAACACACACACACACATCATACACACACACACAACAACACACACACACATACACACAACACACACACAACATACACACACACACATACATACACACACACACACACAACACATACACACACATACACAACACATACATACACACACACACATAATCAACACCACACACAACACACACATCATACACACACACAACATACACACACACACATACACACACACACACAACACACATATACACACACACATATACACACACAATACACACATATAACACCACACACACACATACACACACACACATACACACACACACACACACACATATATACACACGCACAATCACACGCACAATCACACACACACACACACACACACACACACACACACACACACACACACACACACACACACACACACACACACTGACAACACCAATGACAGTAAAAGGTAATTAGCGTTATTACAACCATGATAATAGGCAGCGGGACGTGACACTATGAGCCTTATGTACATACGCATATACGAGTTGCTTGACGGAGGAAACGAGCAATTCACTCGACAGACTAATTATAGCTAAACCTTGCTGAGGAGATAACGTTATGCTATCGGGTGACGGTGAACCCATCCAGAACAACTAGTCTTGCAATGCGATGTAATACTTTTTCATAAATTTTATCTTAAGTGTCTCAAGGGATATCAGTTCATGAGAGATTCCTTCCAACCTCAAGATGTAATCGATCATTGGGGGCATACGCCGGGGGACGCGTCGCCTAGCTCACCCTACAACGCCACTCACGGGGGTCACCAACGCGAGTCCCCATCCAGGCTCCCTTCCCAAAGCAAGCAACTCACTTCTGTATTCACAGGAAAAAAGCTGGATACACCTCCACACATTACAGGACTCAGTCCCATGTACAGGCCAGTCAGCAGACCAACAGTCCTTGCAGGAATCCCGCGAAGTCGCAGAAGATCCCAGAGTGACTCACGATGCACTGAGTCAAACGCCTGATTGAGATCAACATAGGCTGCTAGCATCCCCTGTCGAAACTCACGTCGGCGTTCCACCAGGACACGAAGCGCTCAATATGCGCTCAAGATGTAAAGCAGCATGAATTTAAGTAGGCTACATAAACCTCCATTCTTTGCTGTCTTGAAACAAAACTGGTCATTATTAAAGGTACTATAAGAACGCACCGAGTATCCGAAGCAAGTTTTTACATGTGGCGGCTTGTTAGGTTCAAAAGCCTCCACAGCTCCTTGTGCCCGTCATACGTACACGTGACAAGGGATAATGCTGTATCTCCTACTATTGTGGGAATAAGGTGACCTGATACCTACTGTGGGAAAAAATTAAACCTAACCCGACGATTCCAAGTGGACAATATAAACTTGATTTATTGACTTAATCGATTGACAAGATTCCTGTCATTAGATGTATCGCCATCGTGACCAAAAATATAACTCTTTTATCAATAACTTTCTTTTACGATGTCGTGCATTTGGCAGTAAATACATAAAGTAACCGACTAGGTCACTATAGTCTATTTTTTTTAACAAGGTAAATATTCCATGCTATCTTAAGGTCTCATGCTTAAAATGATGCCTCTGTTTACCTGATACTATGGTTAACTGATAAAATACAACTGATATTTAGAAGAAGCGTAGTATTCCCTTCTACTGGCATCAAATATCAGTCAGTAAGCAGCAAGGGGGCAGCATTTTTTGCCTCGTTAAAAAAAATAGACCATCTTCTGAATGTAAACAAAGGATGTATGCCACAGGTGACCCCGACAGCCACGCCACCATGTATGCCACAGGTGACCCCGACAGCCACGTACGCCACCATGTATGCCACAGGTGACCCCGACAGCCACGTACGCCACCATGTATGCCACAGGTGACCCCGACAGCCACGCCACCATGTATGCCACAGGTGACCCCGACAGCCACGTACGCCACCATGTATGCCACAGGTGACCCCGACAGCCACGTACGCCACCATGTATGCCACAGGTGACCCCGACAGCCACGTACGCCACCATGTATGCCACAGGTGACCCCGACAGCCACGTACGCCACCATGTATGCCACAGGTGACCCCGACAGCCACGTGCGCCACCATGTATGCCACAGGTGACCCCGACAGCCACGCCGCCATGCACCCAGACGATTCTTGGGTCACAATTTTCTCCACTCCTTTCATTCCGATCACATGATGTGCTGCTAAAAGTAGGTCGTGATAGAGACAACTTTGGGTGTTATTTAGCGCGATATAAGAGCGTCGCTTCTTTATCAAAACAGCACGCAAGTTGTATTTTCCTAGCTGTAGCATATATATATATATACAGGGCCTGTGTGTGTATATAATATCGTATTATATAGGTGTGTATATATATATATGTTTGTGTGTGTGTGTGTGTTTCATTTCTGTATGTTCATAGCAACATGATCAGTCCGTCCTCTGCAGCACAAAGGTTTCTCTCAGATTCCTCGCCCTTAATCTGCCCAGTGCTCTGCCTCGCCCCGTCACGGCGCCGCCCAGACTCATGGCGGTGCAGCATAACATGCCAGGCAGGCGCCATGATGTACTGTACCGGAACTCCGATCATGGCAGTTTGTAATTATCTTTTTTAGCAATTGTAATTTCATCAAACCGTAATACTCACTGCCAAGCGATATTCTGAGTTTAGATCTGTGCCTAGATATCCACAGCATTATCAGCTCCTCGTGCTCATGTATCTTATTTCGAGCACGAGTCACGTCAGCGGGGCTGGAAAGGAGAGAAAACTAGCTTAGTGGGATGACTTTTGTACGAAGGGCGACGTTTGAGGCAAAACGGATACTTTTGACTTGGAAAGTGATGTATCAGGTGTCTGGGTGCGTGCTTCACCATGCACCAAGAAGTTTTCCTTTCCGGTCTGAGGAAGCTTAAAGGAATGTTTGCACTAGGATTATATAGTGTGTCTGCGCAGCCTTGTTGTCATTCCCATTGGAAAAAAATAAGTGATATTAAGTTTGTTAGCATGAGAAAACCAGGCAATGCATGTGTGTCTAGCGGTGGTATTCTGTGATTAATGGAAGTGTTAATAAACCGTTACCATCATCCTGAGTCTATACTCCTGTGTGGCTGGCTGGGGCTGTGGCTGGCTGTGGCTGTGGCTGTGGCTGTGGCTGTGGCTGTGGCTGACATGACCACTGTTGTGACCTACTTTATGGCCGTTGGAAGAGACTTATTTTCCTGGGCAGCCTTATGATGTACTATAACATTATAACATCACATATATTTGCTTTGCATTAATACCTAATGTAGACTTTAACAATGTTGATTTAAAGAATGTTTTTCATGATTGTGAAGGTAATTGGCGCGTACCGGGTAACTGCCTCATTGAGAGCATCATGGGTGAACAGGTAATTGCTGGAAAAGAAAACGGAACACCTACCAGAAACTTCCTGTGTGTGTAATGTGGATCATCCTTGACCATTTCCGGTATAACCTGTGTGTCATGAGCGGCGGATGGTTGGCGGCGAGGCATGAGTTATAACAGTGTGCCTGGCAGCCCCGGACACCAGCTCTCCTGTCAATTACTTCACCTGTCCAGCAAGTGTGGCGCCACCACCGCGCTGGAACCCGAGGCACAGGCTTTCCTTCCTCCAACCACCATTCTTGACATTCCATGACTCCTCAATTATAGTCAGTAACCTTTCTAGTAATTAAGGGAAGATTGGTTTGTCACAAGTTCACCAGTCATGTCAGGGTGTGGCGTGATGACTGGTAGTAGCTACGCAGGTGAACAGGTAGTAACGTCCCGGAACAGTCAGCTGGGCCCTGGCCATGAAAACAAGCGGTGGTGCCACGTCTGTACACAATCCCAGCGGAGTGGCACAAGCTTAACTCATTATTATTCTTATACAACTATCGTAGACGCTGTGGTTAGGATGACTTGGAATGCTTACTTATTTATCTGTGATCAAGGTGAACATCGTTTTTTAACATCTTGTGGACATTCAGGGAGAAGGAGAGAGAGAGAGAGAGAGAGTCAGCGACTCATGCGAATAGTCTATTAACTATAACTAATAACTACTAACTAACTACAACTACCTCCATGTTTATCTTTTTTAGCATGGACATTCTGGAAGGAGAGAGAGAGAGAGAGAGAGTTAGCGGGTTTGTTGGGTGAGCACGGAGGCAGCAGGGGACTTCAACAAGCTTGGGAACCATTGCATATGTCATCGCCGATAAAAGCAGTGGACGTAATAAGCTGCCGATAACTATCATTGGCTATATTGGATGTGGCTGTTTCGTGATGCTCGGAGATAAAGAGTTGGTGGAGGAAAGAGCTGATTATATACTGAAGCAATTTACTCCCGCCACACACTCCCAAAGTCTACATAGAGACGGCTTTGACACTTCCCACATAAACACAAACAGTTCGCGGTGTATGTAGTATGTTTTAAGAGTTATTCCTTCCTCCTAGTTGATGGAAAGAGTTGGTGGAGGAAAGAGCTAATTATATACTGAAGCAATTTACTCCCGCCACACACTCCTCCCAAAGTCTACATAGAGACGGCTTTGACACTTCCCACATAAACACAAGCAGTTTGCGGTGTATGTAGTATGTTTTAAGAGTCATTCCTTCCTCCTAGTTATTCCATCATACACTGTAGTTATGTAGTTAAAAGCAGCGCTCAGAGACGGGTGCTCCAAGATGGGCAGATTACGGGAAGTGGTAAAAGTGGATGGCTTGCCTATAGCCTGTTAGCTTAGGCGAGTAGCGGGACTGGAGGGTTCCGTTAGGTGGCGAACCGTGAGGAATGCTGCGGCCTGCGACTCATAGGAAGAGTACTACCTCTATGTTTCTCTCTTTTTTAACATCTTGTGGACATTCAGGGAGAAGGAGAGAGAGAGAGAGAGAGAGAGAGAAAGAAAAGCGACTCATGCGAATACTACTATCTCCATGTTTATCTCGTTTTTTGACATCTTGTGGACATTCAGGGAGGAGAGCGAGAGAGAGAGGGAAGAGAGAGCAGCGACTCATGCGAATAGTACTACCTCCATGTTTAGCTTTTTTAACATGGACATCCTGGAAGGAGAGAGAGAGAGAGAGAGAGAGAGAGAGAGAGAGAAGCGACTCATGCGAATAGTACTACCTCCATGTTTAGCTTTTTTAACATGGACATTCTGGAAGGAGAGAGAGAGAGAGAGCGACTCATGCGAATAGTACTACCTCCATGTTTAGCTTTTTTAACATGGACATTCTGGAAGAGAGAGAGAGAGAGATCAGCGACTCATACGAAGAGTATCTCAATGTTCTCTATCTCTTGTGAGACCTTTTGTACCAACTGGGAAAGGAAAAGAAACAACGAAACGAAAGAAAGAGAGAAGGGGGTGGCAAGTGACCTTAAGGGACGTGCACTTTTTGCCCTCCCTCCTTCCATGGTGTTGCTAGCGACTTCTCAGTGTTGTAAACTTGCAGACGTGCCTTTTTGCATGCTTCTTGTTTCATTGATTAAGTAAACGTTTCTAATTCACCCCTTCGCGCCCAGATCTTTCCTTCGCTATGAAAATATGAAAAGTTATCTTGTCGAACCATAAAATTACGAAAAGTAACAAAATATACCAAATTAGCTTGTGGACATGGGTGCTAAACAGGTCATGTCTATAAATCATTGCTTACTAACTAGTACACTGGAATTATCTGTTCAGGATGCAGGGTACAAGGAAATGTACGGTAGGTAGTGTAAAATAAATAATCAGTTATACATGGTGTGCTATGGTTATCAATATGGCTTTTAGAAGTTGGTTGAAATTATACCATGTCTATTATGCTTCACTTTCAATGCGTAACAGGAGATTAGAAAGACCATAACTGTCATTAATTTTTATCGTACTATTTCTATTACTAAATAAATTGAGAGAGAGAGAGAAGCGACTCATGCGAATACTACTACCTCCTTGTTTAGCTTTTTTAACATGGACATCCTGGAAGGAGAGAGTAAATGAGAATGGTAAATGATTGGAATAGACTCAGTCGTTAGGTGGTTAGTGCGGAGTCAATAGGGGGCTTTAACCCCTTGAGACCCAGAACGTAATTTCCATTGTAATTTGGGTACCATTAGACGATTATTAGTGACTATAAGCAATATTTTATACCTATGACCTGTTTAGTATCCTTGTCCACTAACTAATTTGGTATATTCAGTTAGTTTTCGTAATTTTATGGCTCGACAACAGACAATTTTATATAGCAAAGGAAAGATCTGGGCATGAAGGGGTTAAAAGGAGGCTAGATAAATTTATGGATAGGGATGAAAAGTGGATGTAGGTAGCTTCTTTATTTATTATTTATTTAACCTCTTGTAGCTTCTATATTTGTTATGTTCTTATGTACTTTGTTAGATATTATTGGCAACAAACACCTAACCCCGATGAGTTGCCTGGCGGGTTTATGGAACTGTCGCCGAAACAACAAACTAGAGCTCTCGCCGACGCGGAAATTTTAACCTAACTTGGACAATGGCACCTAATCTAACCTAACTGATCAAGCTAACGATAGTATTTCATCCCTGAATGCAGAAACACGGGTAACACTTGATTAAATGTATATATTGGGTCCTGTAATATCAAGAATTGGAACACCGGAGATGTTGTTGTTACCGTCAATAACACTAAAGTCGCCACTGCATTAATGTCGCCAGGCGCCATATATTATGAATTTTAGCATCACTACAGATTTGTATGTGCCATTGAAGAGGCATGCACAGTAGTTATATTATGTACCTGTCTTCAGTGGCACATACAAATCAGACGCAGTAATGCTAAAATTCGTTATAGCTAGAGAGAGAGAGAGAGAGAGAGAGAGAGAGAGAGAGAGAGAGAGGAGAGAGAGAGAGAGAGAGAGAGAGAGAGTGAGTGAGTGAGTGAGTGAGTGAGTGAGTGTGAGTGAGTGAGTGAGTGATGAGATGAGTGAGTGAGTGAGTGAGTGAGTTGAATTGGTCCTGTAATATCAAGAATTGGAACCTCGACGACGGCGGCGAGAGTTCCGCACGGCGATCAGGCTGTTGTTGTTGACTCGGCGAGGAGCAACATGTGTGTGAAACTACATCATGGAGTTTGATTTCCCGTAACTTAACGTCGATATTAATGGAAGAGAGACATAAAAGGTTACATTCCTATACGGCAAACTGAGTAAAATAACATCTCCATGAAAGGTTGAAGGGTCAGGGAACTTATAGTGGTTATACACATACATACATACATACGTGGGTATACTTACAAACTACAATGCTTCGTTGATTGGTTGTAAGTATTAGTGGCAGGAATGATCTGGAAACGTGCCAGGTAAAGCGAGGCACATAATTCTGCAAACGTCACTCTATTTTCATCACTGTTGCACTACGTCAATGATAATGTCTCATACAAGTTTCTAATGTGTGGCATCTGGAGGAGGTGTTCACGGAGGGCAGGAAAATGGACAAGCTAACAAGAATTACTAGTTTTCTATACTTTCGAATTGGGAGGATGTTCTTTTCGCTTCCTGCCAGACCTCCAAAGCAACACCACTTTCTCCGAGACTCCCTCCGCTGTCAGCTGCCCGTGGAGGGTTCCGACCACAACCTTACCCTTCCTATAACCTTCCTATAACCTTCCTATAACCTTCCTATATTCCTTATAGTGGAACTTGAGCCTTATAGCGCCCAGACCCTGATAGCACCCAAGGGAAGTCATCTCGCTTTAACCCCTTCACTCCCAGATCTTTCCTTTGCTATAAAAAATTGTGTGTTTTCGAGCCATATAATTCCAACAAGTAACTGAATATACCATATTAGTTAGTGGACAAGGATACTAAACAGGTCATATCTATAAAATATTGCTTATAGTCACTAGAAATCGTCTAATGGTACCCAAATGACAATGCAAATTACATTCTGGGTCTCAAGGGGTTAAGTTCTTCTTTAACTCTCCAGCAAATAAGAGTCATTAAAGCTGGTCATGTGATGATTTAAGTAATAGTTGTTTACAATGCTTATGTATCTCAATGGCAGAAGCGTTGGTGCTCCATTCTGTGGTCCCGCGTTCAGTCCCCACTCAAAGAATTTTTTATACATAAATTTGGGGAGTTACTTGTCTTCCTTAAGCAAGGGCATGGGGTGTGTGTGGTGTACGAAGTCTCAAGTTCACCCAAAAATCTGTATGAACTCAAGCTCTTTCCGGGAAGGTAACAGCTGCACGGAGATCGCGAGTCCAGCGCGCGATACACACATTCACACACAATTTGATATTGAACATAAGAACTGTCGCCTCCAGAACGTAATTTGCATTATCATTTTGGTACCATTAGACGATTTTTAGTGAATATCAGCAATATTTTATAGATAGGAACTGTCGCCGATCGGAACTCTCGCCGCCGTCGTCGAGTGTTCCAATTATTGATATTACAGGACCCAATTTTTTTTTTTCTCTCTCTCTCTCTCTCTCTCTCTCTCTCTCTCTCTCTCTCTCTCTCTCTCTCTCTCTCTCTCTCTCTCTCTCTCTCTCTCTCTCTCTCTCTCTCTCTCTCTCTCTCTCTCTCTCTCTCTCTCTCTCTCTCTCTCTCTCTCTCTCTCTCTTTGAAAGACGGGACATAACGAGCTAGACTCATCATGTGTATAAACAGGTTAATAAATACGTACATCTTTCCTCTCTATGTTCCAGTTGTACTAAATGTATCGAATTGATATTTTTAAAACTGTAAAATCAACTCATACAATTTGCAAGCATTAACACGTAAAAGTATCTCCCAAAAAAACCCACAACCGGTGTCGCTTTCACTAGGGTTGCAGCGTCCGTCGTCTTCCCTTACCCGGCCAAGCAAAGATTATCACCCAACTTTCTCCGGCAGGTGTACCAGCGCCACCCAGCAACCAGGCACCACACGGCAAACAACCCAACATGGTGATCGTCTCAAGGGTAAGTGTTGGAGTGGTGAGGCTATTTTGGGTTAAGAGGGCATCACTTTTTTTTCATTTTTTTTCCCCATACCGCAGTGGGTCATGCCGGTGTGTATCTGTATAGTACCGGGACGGGATAAGAATGTAATGAGTGTGCGTGTGCTGTGCGAGTATAGGGCAGGAGGGAAGGAGAGATGAGTCAGGGGTTTGTTTTTATTAGTGAGACCACAGCTTCCACTCCCAGACCCCCCCCACCTCTCTCTCTCTCTCTCTCTCTCTTCTCTCTCTCTCTCTCTTCTCTCTCTCTCTCTCTCTCTCTCTCTCTCTCTCTCTCTCTCTCTCTCTCTCTCTCTCTCTCTCTCTCTCTCTCTCTCTCTCTCTCATTTATACTAGGTAACAGTTTACAGAGAAGTTACATTCAACCTTACATTGGAGTATTATAACTTACAGGCTAAAGGTTACATTCTTAATGCTGCCTATCTTAAAGCCTGACTCTCTCTCTCTCTCTCTCTCTCTCTCTCTCTCTCTCTCTCTCTCTCTCTCTCTCTCTTCTCTCTCTCTCTCTCCTCTCTCCTCTCCTCTCTTCTCTCTCTCTCTCTCTCTGACCCTCTCTCTCTCTCTCTCTCTGACCCTCTCTCTCTCTATCTGACCTCTCTCTCTCTCTCTGACCCTCTCTCTCTCTCTCTGACCCTCTCTCTCTCTCTCCCTCATCTCATCTCTCTCCTCTCTCTCTCTCTCTCCCCATTCATACTTTCACTGCGGCTTCACAAGTAAAGACATGGAAGGAACCAAAGTACCTAGAAGGAGAAGCGGGGTAGCCTTGGAAATTATGGACGATTTAAAAATAATAATAATGATAATAATAGTATAGTTTGTCGCGCCTCGATACAATGAGTCCACCATCCTTGTCATGACACGCCTAACACCTTCTCCGCTGCTTATACTGTCATTATGGAACCCCTTCTTAACCCCAAGGAAAGTGGAATATCCAAGGAGATCCGAGTTTTTACTAATAACCCTAACCTTCTGCAAGACACTAAAGCAGCGCGTGACACCTGGCCCCGTCACACACCCTGGCAGCCCTCCCCGTCACACACCCTGGCAGCCCTCCCCGTCACACCCCCTGGCAGCCCTCCCCGTCACACACCCTGGCAGTCCTCCCCGTCACACCCCCTGGCAGCCCTCCTCGTCCACACCCTGGCAGCCTCCTCGTCACACACCCTGGCAGCCCTCCCCGTCACACACCCTGGCAGCCCTCCCCGTCACACACCCTGGCAGCCCTACCCGTCCAACAAACACCCTGGCAGCCCTCCCGTCACACACCCTGGCAGCCCCTCCCCGTCCACACCATGCAGCCCTCCCCGTCACACACCCTGCAGCCCTCCCCGTCACACACCCTGGCAGCCCTCCCCGTCCCCCACACCCTGGCAGCCCTCCCCGTCACACACCCTGGCAGCCCTCCCCGTCACACACCCTGGCAGCCCTCCCCGTCACACACCCTGGCAGCCCTCCCCGTCACACACCCTGACACCCTCCCCGTCACACACCCTGGCAGCCCTCCCCGTCACACACCCTGGCAGCCCTCCCCGTCACACATCCCTGGCAGCCCTCCCCGTCACACACCCTGGCAGCCTCCCCGTCACACACCCTGGCAGCCCTCCCCGTCACACACCCTGGCAGCCCTCCCCGTCACACACCCTGGCAGCCCTCCCCGTCACACACCCTGGCAGCCCTCCCCGTCACACACCCTGGCAGCCCTACCCCGTCACACACCCTGGCAGCCCTCCCCGTCACACACCCTGGCAGCCCTCTCCGTCACACACCCTGACAGCCCTCCCCGTCACACTCCCTGGCACCCTCCCCGTCACACACCCTGGCAGCCCTCCCATCACACACCCTGGCAGCCCTCCTCGTCACACACCCGGCACCCCTCCCCGTCACACACCCTGGCAGCCCTCCCCGTCACACAC
>JACEEZ010021522.1:538668-551168 GCA_016584305.1 Chionoecetes opilio | reverse complement strand
GTCACTAAAAATCGTCTAATTACAATGTCATATTACAATGGAAATCACGTTCTGGGCCTCAAGGGGTTAACCTACTTTTGCTTCACAGTTACAACACTTAATTGTATCATGCATAGATTAATTTACGAAGTTCACACGTATAGTTAAACATTTCATCTCAAACATTTCGAAGATGTGAGGAGATAACATGTGTAATTATGAATGTCTGGCTAATTCATCACGGAAGATTGTTTTGTTTGGGGGGCGCGGGGGCCGGGGGGGGGGCGCGGGGGCTGGGGGTGGTGGGGCGCGGGGGCCGGGGGGGTTACATAATGGGAGGCAATGGAGAGGACGCTAGATTACAGTGAAAAGATAACACATGAGAGCTTTATCTTATCTAGGGAGGCGACACGCATTCCTGGTTGCTGATGCATAGTCTTCTTTTTGTAACAAGGTGAAAAATCCTGACTCCTTGCTGCTTCCTGACTAATATTCGATGCCAGGAGAAGGGAATACTACGCTTCTTCTTAATTACAGTTGTATTTGATCACAGTTAACCCTATTATCAGGTAAACATAGGCATCATTTTAAGCATGAGACCTTAGGATAGAATAGAATTTTTGCCTTGTTAAAAAAAATAGACTATAGGTAATGCAATGTCTCTCTCTCTCTCTCTCTCTCTCTCTCTCTCTCTCTCTCTCTCTCTCTCTCTCTCTCTCTCTCTCTCTCTCTCTCTCTCTCTCATGAATCCCCTTACACACAGCAGATCTGCGTCATATCTTTTTATTACTAGAATTCAAGTACGTTTGCATGTGACAACTGTATTGCTACATATGAGAGAGAGAGAGAGAGAGAGAGAGAGAGAGAGAGAGAGAGAGAGAGAGAGAGAGAGAGAGAGAGAGAGAGAGAGATACAGACAGACAGACAGACAGACAGACAGACAGACAGACAGACAGACAGACAGACAGACAGACAGACAGACAGACAGACAGACAGACAGACAGACAGACAGACAGACAGACAGACAGACAGACAGACAGACAGAGAGAGAGAGAGAGAGAGAGAGAGAGAGAGAGAGAGAGAGAGAGAGAGAGAGAGACAGACACAGACAGACAGAGAGAGAGAGTTTCACACCGTATGCTAAATCAATATATCCGTTTTACTATCCCTAATTCCCTACATTACACAAAGCAGCCACAGCGTTCATACAGACGGCAGAAGGCAAAGCACGTAGCAGTAGTACCTTTATAAAAGCACTTATCATTAGATTCAGTAGATAAGGCTGACGTAACTGGGATGTGACTGATGTTTTATCAACTTTATCAGTGGCGTGATAAGCTTTGGTGAGACTGAGTCGATACAGCGGTCCACTTGGGTGTTCTTTGTCGTCCCTTCCCGTACAACTTGTCGTGTTGTAGGTGTTCCCTTCCCCTTACAACGTGTCGTGTTGTAGGTATTCCCTTCCCCTACAACTTGTCGTGTTGTAGGTGTTCCCTTCCCCTACAACTTGTCGTGTTGTAAGTGTTCCCTTCCCCTACAGCCTGTCGTGTTGTAGGTGTTCCCTTCCCCTACAACTTGTCGTGTTGTAGGTGTTCCCTTCCCCTACAGCCTGTCGTGTTGTAGGTGTTCCCTTCCCCTACAACTTGTCGTGTTGTAGGTGTTCCCTTCCCCTACAGCCTGTCGTGTTGTAGGTGTTCCCTTCCCCTACAACTTGTCGTGTTGTAGGTGTTCCCTTCCCCTACAACTTGTCGTGTTGTAGGTAGTCCCTTCCCCTACAACTTGTCGTGTTGTAGGTTGTGGCGTGTGATCAGTGACTTGCTCGCAGGAAAAGCAGCGTCTGTGTACGGTGTATGTGCGCGTTGATAAGTCTTTGAGCCTAATAAGAACATAAGAACATACGAAAGTAAGGAAGCTACAAGAGCCCGTGAGACCTACACGAGGTAGTTCCTGTTACCTAACTCTACCTACATCCACCTCTCCTCCCCATCCATGAATTTATCCAGACTCCTTTTATTTTATAAGACCCCAATAGACTCCGCATTGACCTCCTGACGACTTAGTCCATTCCAATCATTCACCACCCTATTTGTGAACCAGTTTCTCCCTATTTCCTTTTTAAATCTATGCTTTTCCAGCTTGAATTAGTTACTTCTCGTTCTACCTTCTAATAGTGCCGTGAAAAGAAGCCACTCGCATAGATTTCTTTCTGAACACCTTTGGCCTCCTATAGGGGAGAGCGGGGCAGGTTGCATCGAGGGTAGGTTGCATCATTGCCTCTAACTCGCATGTTATCACAAGTACATCGTCTTACTACTACTACTACTACTACTACTACTACTACTACTACTACTACTACTACTACTACTATAAACTACTACTACAACTACTACAATAATAATAATAAAAAAAGTTAATGCGAGTTAGAGGCAATGATGCAACCTACCCTCGATGCAACCTGCCCCGCTCTCCCCTATTGTGTGTGATGTGTGGCTAAACTATTTTGATATATTTGTTTTTACATCATAAGGAGCTTTATATAAACTAAAGGTAGATAATAAGAAAATAAGTATACAAACAGCCTGCATAAGTCGCCACCTCACCCATAAAAAAAGCAGAAGGTAAAAGAGTTCCAGAGGAGTTTGCCAATTTATTCATTTTTATGTTTTCCTATTCGACGAAACAATTCAAAGATGCGATCAATGAGTGGAGAGGTGATAGGGAAACACAACCCAAGCAGGACTACTGTAATATCTCTTCGTTACAGAGTCTTCAGAAGGAGTTCTCGTTGAAGAAATATTTGTGTGGAAACGTAAGAAATAGTACTCTATACTGAGTACTTATATAGTCCTGGTGAAGATTCGTTTTAACTACGCAGTCATATCTCGTTTACCTCCATATGTGGAGTGCTATAATTTCAGCTTGTGCATGTAGGTAGTGGAGATACTACGTCATTCCATAAACCAAAAATATAATACTTACTTGCACTGGAAACTAGTAAAAATGGGCTTATTTCCATTGAGCGTGAGGTGGTGGAAGGCGCTGGAAGGCTCATTCCTGGGTGGCGATCGGCCTGGGTGGGACGCGGGCAGCATATTCCCGTTTTCTGGAAGAGTATATGGGGATTACTCTTGAACACGTTAGGTTAGGTTACGTTAAATTATGGGAATGGTAGGATAGGCCTTATGGATATGGATTATGGATAGGATTATGGATAGGATAGGATTACCATTCTAGCCCAGTAGTAACTTTGCGTGGGAATCACAATGAGGGTATTTTCGAGATTATCCTATGGTTAGTTTCGGAGCTACAGCCAAGCGTCTTCACTGGGAAACCACAGACTCGCACAGAGAACGGGAATATGCGAGCGGGTACTGGGAGACGCCATGCACGATTTCTCGCCAATTAAAACTAATTAACGTAACGAAACCTTATTTTACCTAAGGCTAACCAAAATGTTACCTAAAACTAACGTCAACCTAACCTAACTCAGAATATTTTTGGTTTCCGGAAGTAAGTATAGTATCTCCACTACATACTGAAGCTGAAATTATAGTACAGTACTCCATATAGAGGTAAACGAGATAGGACTGCGTAGTTCAAACGAATCCTTACTCTAGGGTAGTCCTGCTTTAGCCTGTTTTCCTACCACCTTTCCATATCATCCTATGCATAACTCTAGGCATGTCAACGCGTTCATATAGCACTACGTCGCCGTTGTGGTGAAGCCTGAAAATCACTACGTCTCCGTTGTGGTGAAGCCTGAAAATCACTACGTCTTCGTTGTGGTGAAGCCTGAAAGTCACTACGTCTTCGTTGTGGTGAAGCCTGAAAGTCACTACGTCTCCGTTGTGGTGAAGCCTGAAAGTTAGTCATCCCTCAATAGCTTCAATTTTCCTCTGGTAGCTCACACGAGACTTGACTGCTGCTGATGTGCACTGAGCTCACCACAGAAAACCAGTGTCTGAAGCCCTGACTAGTGTAATCTTCGGCGCCGTGTTGAACAGAAGAACATAAGCAGTGTTGAACAGAAGAACATAAGCAGTGTTGATGCTTTAGCGCCACGAAACCAAAACTATAAATGACTTGAATTTTATATTGTGAAAATGGGAAAAGATAAAGACAAGGAGAAAGAGAAGGGGAAGGTAAAACAAGACAAAAGCAAAGACGACAATGATGAAACGAAAAAATCATCTGACCAGCATTTCTTTCCGGTAAGTTTTGTTGTTTTTATTTCTGGCCAATTTGAGTTTTTCTTATGATATCCAGAAAAATCATCCTTCCGCTTCTGATAATTTTACCTAGTTGTTATTAATACTAGATAATAGGAAACGACACGTGATGGCAACTATACAATCATACCTTAACAGTTATAGCAATATAGTGATTTATGGAGTACTTATTCATGTCACCTATCTGTTATCAGACCACGTACGTGACACTCTCTCTCGCTCTCGCTCTCGCTCTCGCTCTCGCTCTCGCTCTTGCTCTTGCTCTTGCTCTCTCTCTCTCTCTCTCTCTCTCTCTCTCTCTCTCTCTCTCTCTCTCTCTCTCTCTCTCTCTCTCTCTCTCTCTCACTCACTCACTCACTCACTCACTCCTCTCTCTCCTCTCCTCCTCACTCCTCCTTCATCTCTCTCTCTCTCTCTCTCTCTTCTCTCTCTCTCTCTCTCTCTCTCTCTCTCTCTCTCTCTCTCTCTCTCTCTCTCTCTCTCTCTCTCTAGCTATAACGAATTTTAGCATTGCTGCGTCTGATTTGTATGTGCCACTGAAGACAGGTACATAATATAACTACTGTGCATGCCTCTTCAATGGCACATACAACTCTGTAGTGATGCTAAAATTCGTAATATATGGCGCCTGGCGACATTAATGCAGTGGCGACTTAGTGTTATTGACGGTAACAGCATCTCCCCTCAACCACCGCCGGTAGCTCACTTTTATAACTCTCTGATGATTAACCCCTCGAGGCCCAGAACGTAATTTCCTTTGTACTTCGGTTACCATTAAACGATTTTTAGTGACTATAAGCAATATTTTATAGATATGACCTGTTTAGTACCTTTGTCCGACTAACTAATTTGGTATATTAAGTAGCTTTCCGTAATTTTATAGCTAACAACAGACGATTTTATATATTAATGGAAAAATCTGGGCGTGAATGAAGGGGTTAATCTATAGAGTTAGCTTCGTCCACAGCTGTCATTCTGTATTCACCGCTTCATGGAATTAGGTTTGTCAGGTACCTGGAACTGTCGCCGATAGGAATTCTCGCCGCCGTCGTCGAGTGTTCCAATTCTTGATATTACAGGACCCAATATATACATTTAATCAAGTGTTACCCGTGTTTCTGCATTCAGGGATGAAATACTATCGTTAGCTTGATCAGTTAGGTTAGATTAGGTGCCATTGTCCAGGTTAGGTTAACATTGCCACGTCGGCGAGAGTTCTAGTTTGGTGTTTCGGCGAGAATTCCCATCGGCGACAATACAATAAGAAGGAAGGAAAATAAAAGGAAGGAAGGACTTGGAAGCAGTGGCGTAGCGTATATAGGATTTTGGAAAGGAGGGGGGGGGGGGGGGGCGCAGGGGTTAATTGTCTTAAGAGGGGGGGGGGGGGGTAACGAGCCTCTACAGCTGGGGGTTTGAAGAGGGCGCCAGGAGTTTTTTTTTAAACAAGCATTTTTAGGGGCATTTTGAGGCCTCAGGAGGAATATATTGCACTGATTTGATATTGGATGACGAAACGATTTTTGTCATAAACCGTTTGTCTCATTCATCAACACAAGAACGTCAGCCATCAGACTCTATTATAATTTTTTACCCTTGACACTGTACTGGTGGGTTCACATCCGCCCGCCGCTCCACCCTGCACAATGCCGCATAACAAGGTTGCATGTAGCTATAGTTTTTTGCGTAAGTTACTAGGTGTATATTTTCCGTGTAATTTTTTTAAGTACTATATAATTCGTTCAGTGGCGTCGTTCTATGCGCTAACACAGACACACACAACGCCACGCACACCCCACACACACACACCACACACACACACACACACCATCACACACCACACCAATCACACCTCTACAACACAACACCAACACCACACACACACACACCAGAAAACTATAACGCAACCAATCAGGAATATTATACACAACACAAACATACACAACACAAAACCACACACACACACACACACACCACACACACACACACACACACACACACCACACACACACACACACACACACATTAGTCACACTTCATTACTGCATCAAGTAATGATTCAAAATTAATACGGATATTATATCGTACGATCTTGATAGACACACCACAATACATCTTACACCCTACCACACCCAACCTCCTCTATAGGTCATAGTTGTATTTTGCCATCAATAAAGCAAAATAATGTAGTGGGACCATTTTTCGGCAAGGTATTCGTCCTAAATGCATCTAACCTTCACAAATTCTTTATTGCATAAAAAATCTAATGTTATTACAAAAATTACTTCTGGACCAAGTAACAAAACAATTTAGATTAGTATACAGTGACATCGGTGCATATATAATATTACTAATTACATGAAAAATAGTCTAATGCTCCTAAAGTGCATGGAGAAGTACGAGAGGCCTCAAGGAGATAAGAGAGAGAGTGAGAGTAGATGTTCCTTAGGAAGGGAGAGGTGATGTTGTCTAAAGGAGTTAGAGAGAAGATGTATTGTCGAAAAGATGATAGAGAGAGATGTTTGTCTTAAAAGAGAGAGAGAGAGATGTTTGTCTTAAAAGAGAGAGAGAGAGAGAAGAGAGAGAGAGAGGAGAGAGAGAGAGAGAGAGAGAGAGAGATATGTTTGTCTTTCGTCAGGACACTTGGCACTCGGCTTACTGACAATTTATCTTTTGCACCAAGGTATCCAACACGTTAACGAGTGACTTATCCTGTTATGTTCTAGTTCTCCCGCGTTGTACTCATCACTTCCCACTATTAGCCCAGGATCTAGAGACTATCTATTAAAGTACTCTATTAATCTTGTATTAGCCTACTCTGAAAAAGGGCGATGTAGAAGTCATACGTAGGGGAGAGCGGGGCAGGTTGCAT
Source organism: Chionoecetes opilio (assembly GCA_016584305.1). Lineage (NCBI taxonomy): Eukaryota > Metazoa > Arthropoda > Malacostraca > Decapoda > Majidae > Chionoecetes > Chionoecetes opilio. The sequence continues at coordinate 544,091 of JACEEZ010021522.1, read as the reverse complement.
CGAGGGCAGGTTGCATCATTGCCTCTAACTCGTATCTTATCACACGTACATCGTCTTAATACTACTACTACTACTACTACTACTACTACTACTACTATTACTACTACTAATACTAATACTACTACTACTACTACTATAAACTACTACTACTACTATAAACTACTACACTATAACTATACTATACAACTACACAAAGTCATCATAATAATAATAAAAGTTCATGCGATTAAGGCAATATGCACCTCCCCGATGCACCTGCCCCTCTCCTCTACTACACATAACAGTCGGAAGTTCATATTTATATCTATGAGGCTTGAATTAAAATGGTATCCTCTCTTCCACCATGGGAAATAGGTGGCATGTAATAATAATAATAATAATAATAATAATAATAGTCATTTTATTCTCGCCCGGAGGCATGCAGACAAAAAACAACGATAAGAACAAGTCAAGGAGAAAACTTAAGTACTAGAGCAAAAACAAAACACAAGAACAAAGTACAGGGTCATGCATTACGTCACTATTACACCTCCATGGGAATTAATGATGAGAAACTAACTTATGATATTATGTACAGTAGTGGTTCTTAACTAGAGAGATAAGGAGGAAGAAGTGGAAGGAGATATAAGGAGTAGGAAGAAGGGGAAGAGGAGGGAGAAGTGGAGGAGGGAGAAGTGGAGGAGGGAGAAATGGAGGAAGCTAGAAGAAGAAGATAAGGAGTACACTCTCAGAAATAAGGGGTATATTAAGGGTCGAATTGTTACATCGCACCATCACTACCCTTTTTAAACCCTATGTCCAGGCTGGAGGGTAGATGCTGCTGATTATACCCTTCATCTACCCTTTATCTACCCTTTATAGACGTGAGGGATGAGAAAGGGTATATTTGGGGTCGGAAAAGGGTATATTTGGGGTTGGAAAAGGGTATATTTGTAAGGGTAGAAAAAGGGTAGCAGGATTTTATCACTACAAACCACCCTTTTTCTACCCTTTTCCCGCCCTTCTTTTCTAAGAGTGTAGGAAGAAAATAAATTGGAGGGGGAAGAGAAGAATTATGAAGAGAGAAAAAATATATTATCTTTTCAGACTCGCCCAACCCTAACGATGACCTCCGCACACTTCGCGAACCCCTCAAATAGGGAAAGAATTTTATTTTTTTTAAATTAAAGAAAATTGCGTCAAAATTCAAGAGTATATTTTGATAATGGGAAGAAGACATTCAAGTTTAATTGATACAAAATTTACAGAAAAATTGCGTCAAAATTCAAATATGGAAAATAAGAAGGAAGGAAGGACTTGGAAGCAGTGGCGTATATAGGATTTTGGAAAGGAGGGGGGGGGGCGCAGGGGTTAATCCAGGGTTGTCTTAAGAGGGGGAGGGGCGAGGGTAACGAGCCTCTACAGCTGGGGGTTTGAAAAGGGCGCCAGGATTTTTTTTTTAAACAAGCATTTTTAGAGGCATTTTGAGGCCTCAGGAGGAATATATTGCACTGATTTGATATTGGATGACGAAACGATTTTTGTCACAAGATGGGGGGGCATGACCGAGTGCCCCCCCCCTATATACTCTACTGCTCGGAAGGGAGTGAGGCGGGCGAACACACCCACACCCACACACCCACAGATACACACCCGCACATACACACCCACACCCACACACCCACACACCCACACACCCACACCCACACATACACACATGCACACCCGCACATACACACACCCACACCCCCGCACACCCACACATACACACCCACACACCCGCACACCCACACCCCCACACATACACACCCACACATACACACACCCACACACCCACACCCACACATACACACATACACACCCACACATACACACCCGCACCCACACATACACACACACACATACACACCCACACATACACACCCACACATACACACCCACACCCACACACCCACACATACACATCCGCACCCACACACCCACACATACACACCCACACCCACACACCACACCCGCACCCACACACCCCACACATACACACCCCCACATACACACCCACACACCCACACATACACACCCACACCACACATACACACCCACACATACACACCCACACATACACACCCACACCCACACACCCACACATACACACCCACACATACACACCCGCACCCACACCCACCACACACACACCCACATACACACCCACACACACACACCCACACACACACACACCCGCACCCACACCCCACACCCACACACCCACACATACACACCCGCACCCACACACCCACACATACACACCCACACCCACACATACACACCCACACCCACACCCCCCACATACACACCCACACACCCACACCCGCACCCACACACCCACACATACACACCCACACATACACACCCACACATACACACCCACACCCACACACCCACACATACACACCCACACCCACACCCCCACACATACACACCCACACCCACACACCCACACCCGCACCCACACACCCACACATACACACCCACACATACACACCCACACCCACACACCCACACACACACACCCACACCCACACCCCCACACATACACACCCACACCCACACACCCCACACCGCACCCACACACCCACACATACACACCCACACATACACACCCACACCCACACACCCACACATACACACCCACACCCACACCCCCACATACACACACAACACCCACACCCGCACCCACACACCCACACATACACACCACACACCCACACATACACACCCACACCCACACCCCCACACATACACACCCACACCCACACACCCACACCCACACCCACACACCCACACATACACACCCACACCCACACACACACACCCACACATAACTCTCCCTCCACCGCACTGCTCAATTTTACGTTAATTTCGCGTATAATTTACTCTGGTGAATAATCTGGCAATACAATAATAACGAAACTGCAATGTGTTTCGGAGGGCCTCACCGAACCCCTGAGACTGCCTCACCGATCCCCTGAGACTGCCTCACCGAACCCCTGAGACTGCCTCACCGACCCTGAGACTGCCTCACCGAACCCCTGAAACTGCCTCACCGAACCCCTGAGACTGCCTCACCGAACCCCTGAGACTGCCTCACCGAACCCCTGAGACTGCCTCACCGAACCCCTGAGACTGCCTCACCGAACCCCTGAGACTGCCTCACCGAACCCCTGAACTGCCTCACCGAACCCCTGAGACTGCCTCACCGAACCCGGGTTAATTATGAACCACTGGTGTAGAGGAACGAGCTAGGGAACGACTTTGGAACGACCGTCACCAAACTAAAGTAGCGTCATTGTGTACGGGCTGCACGTGTCATTGCCTCCTCTCCTTTCCCTACGCTCACTGCCCTTGTTTTTCTCGTAACCCCCCCCCCCCCCCCGTCGTCGTTTCCCCCCGCCGTCTCCCCCCCCCCCCCCCCCCCCCCGTTAACCTTTATAAAAACCGAACACGACAGGCTTTCTATTTAGCCCGTCCTGCTCTCTTAAGGAAAGCAAAAGGAAAAAAAAAAAAACGTCGTTGTCGTTGGCCATAGCAGCGCGTGGAGGAGCCTGTATCCATTCCCCGCCAGGCATCATGGGTAGGCGTTGCCCTGTGCCAGAATGTACGGTAGGCCTACATACCACTGTATATATAGCACATTGCAAAAGTACGGTCACTCATTATTAACCCCTAGAGACCCATAACGTAATTTCCATTGTAATTTGGCTACCATTAGACGATTTTAATGAATTTATGCAGTGTTTTATTTTATAGATATGACCTGTTTAGTATCCTTGTCCACTAGCTAATTTGGTATATTCAGTTACTTTTCGTAGTTTTATGGCTAACAGCATACGATTTTATATAGCCAAGGAAAGATCTGGGTGTGAAGGGGTTAATTAAGGGGTTAATGGGACATACTTTGACTATCTATTGCGTATCCTCAAGCATCACTAACCTTGCAAGCGGAATATCAACGTGGAACAATTACTTGCACAGTATAGCAGGGCTCATGAAGTCTTTAATGTGGATAAATACAGCTATTGGTTAGAGAGCCCAAGAATGCAATCAAATACAGAATTATAACTTAACCCCTTGAGGCCCAGAACGTAATTTCCATTGTACTTTGGGTACCATTAGACGATTTTAGTGACTATAAACAATAATTTTTATAGATATGACCTGTTTAGTGTCCTTGGCCACTAACTAATTTGGTATATTCAGTTACTTTTCGTAATTTTATGGCTAATAACAGACAATTTTTTATAGCCAAGCAAAGATCTGGGCGTGAAGGGGTTACAAGTTACCATAACGATATACACTTCCCTATGTTCATTAGGTAGGTGATCATGATGGAATTTATCTGTGAGGCATCAACGTAGCTACTAGATATAACTGAAATCTGAAGAGACACTCGTCGATACCAACTTACAAGATTTAACCCCTTCACGCCCAGAACTGTCCTTTGCTATATAAAATCATCTGTTAGCCATAAAATTACGAAAAATGACTGAATATACCAAATTAACTAGTGCATGGACAAGAATACTAAACAGGTCATATCTATAAAAACATTGCTTATAGTCACTAAAAATCGTCTAATGGTATCCAGATTACAATGGCAATTACGTTCTGGGTGTGAAGGGGTTAATGTGAAGGGGCATATACGTCATCCACAGAAGAATAACAAGTGTGAGGCAGTCTCTCTCTCTCTCTCTCTCTCTCTCTCTCTCTCTCTCTCTCTCTCTCTCTCTCTCTCTTCTCTCTCCTCTTCTCTCCTATAACAGACCTATCTTTTTCCTTTTTCTCTCTCTCTCCTCTCCTCTCTCTCCTCTCTCTCTCTCTCTCTTCTCTCTCTCTCTCTCTCTCTCTCTCTCTCTCTCTCTCTCTCTCTCTCTCTCTCTCTCTCTCTCTCTCTCTCTCTCTCTCTCTCTCTCTCTCTCTCTCTCTCTCTCTCTCTCTCTCTCTCTCTCTCTCTCTCTTCAGTGCGTACACCTTGGATACCGCTAGTCAGTGCAGCCACCCTCATAATGGCCTGTAGCTTGGCCAGTAATTTACCAGACTGGCTTAATGTTTCCAGTTCATCCAGTTTAATAGAGCGGTGTGAGTATAAGTGGCTACTAGCTCAGAGCCTGGTTGAGATTAATGGGTGGGGAGGCCTCTTGCCACGCCGCATATACAGAGTGGAAGGACCGGGGGATGAGGGCCGAGGCGCGATGGGTCCAGTCGCAGTGCATTTTTTAACATCACAACTGGGCGACCAAAATGTCTCCCAGTGATGGAAAACTGTCGCCCAGTAAGAACAGTTTTAAGCTACTGGGCGACAAGATATTTGTTCATAAAATCTTTCCTGGATACAATGGTTCATCTTATCTGTGTGTGTTAGATCCAGAAGTGCACTCTTATTACTGCAT
>JACEEZ010021522.1:431168-533668 GCA_016584305.1 Chionoecetes opilio | reverse complement strand
GTGTGTTATACTGCTTTGTGATAGTGTTTGCAATGTTTTGTTTGGACTGATGATTATTTCGGCCCCTACCAAGCTTGTTGTGTTTTTGTCGTAGAAACCAACCCGTTTTCAATTGCGGAAAAAAACGGTCTTTGTACTAAGTAAGACAATGCTTGGACGACAAAAACACGGCTAAGATGATGATGACATTTGATACGGGGGTTAATATGTGTTAATCATACGTTTCATCAATGTCACGTGTCTATGTAATGCTGAATACGTGTTATGTTGCAATCTAATTATTTCTAGTGAGTTTTTCGACTATTAATACTATAGATGTCGGAAAGCTGTTTTGATCTGCAACTTGCTCAATCACATGCCTCTCTTCTCTGTTGCTGAAATCAGTCAATATCCGTCATATTACATGTATAACATCATCGCTCGTATAATATTTTAAGTACTTTTCAATCATGCTTAACCCCTTCACGCCCAGATCTTTCCTTGGCTATATATAATCGTCTGTTGTTGGCCATAAAATTAAGAAAAGTGACTGAATATACCAAATTAACTAGTGGACAAGGATATTAAACAGGTCATATCTATAAAATATTGCTTATAGTCACTAAAAATCGTATGATGGTACCCAAATTACAATGGAAATTACGTTCTGGGTCTCAAGGGGTTAATGGGTACTGTAAATTATACCTTAAATTAACCCGTTTCTGCTTTTAATATTTTTGTTTACATAATCCCCTCAGTTTGCTTTCATATTGTTTACGTTCTCACTCTCTTGATTATGTGTAGTCACGCGCTTCCCTTCGTAGACTTACCGTCGTTTCATTGTAAATACTAAACTACTAGATTACTTATTTTAGGATATTCATTAATGATCTTTGTCGAAGGATACTTATTTTTACACGTGTGCGATAATTTAGGTGAGTGTGAGTGTGAGTGCGAGTGTGTGTGTGTGTGTGCGTGTGCGTGTGCGTGTGCGTGTGTGTGTGTGTGTGTAGGGAAGGGAAAGAGGTGGCCTGTGTGATGTAATGTTTGCTGAGGATAACATGTCTCTGCATATCTTGAGCATTGAACCCCCATGACTAAACATCAGAAAATATCCATTACCCAGATATCACTTGGGAGGACGAATGGAAAACAAAAGAAGGTATGAGGGACGAGATAAAATGTAGCGATGAAGATTATGGTTTTATTTTATGAGGCATTTTGTTTAGGAATGAAGTGAAGTAAAAAGGAAGGAATGAAGCTAGCAACAGGATTTTTTTTTAGGAATGGAGATGAAAAGGAAGGAATGAAGCTAGCAACAGGAATTTGTTTTAGGAATGAAGGGAAGTAAAGAGGAAGGAATGAAGCTAGCAACAGGATTTTTTTTTAGGAATGAAGGGAAGGAATGAAGCTAGCAACAGGATTTTTTTTTAGGAATGGAAGTGAAAAGGAAGGAATGAAGCTAGCAACAGGATTTTTATTTTAGGAATGAAGGGAAGTAAAAAGGAAGGAATGAAGCTAGCAACAGGAATTTGTTTTAGGAATGAAGGGAAGTGAAGAGGAAGGAATGAAGCTAGCAACAGGATTTTTATTTTAGGAATGAAGGGAAGTAAAAAGGAAGGAATGAAGCTAGCAACAGGGTTTTGTTTTAGGAATGAAGGGAAGTGAAAAGGAAGGAATGAAGCTAACAACAGGATTTTGTTTTAGGAATGGAAGTGAAAAGGAAGAAATGAAGCTAGCAACAGGATTTTGTTTTAGGAATGAAGGGAAGTAAAAAGGAAGGAATGAAGCTAACAACAGGATTTTGTTTTAGGAATGAAGGGAAGTGAAAAGGAAGGAATGAAGCTAGCAACAGGATTTTGTTTTAGGAATGAAGGGAAGTGAAAAGGAAGGAATGAAGCTAACAACAGGATTTTGTTTTAGGAATGAAGGGAACTGAAAAGGAAGGAATGAAGCTAGCAACAGGATTTTGTTTTAGGAATGAAGGGAACTGAAAAGGAAGGAATGAAGCTAGCAACAGGATTTTGTTTTAGGAATGGAAGTGAAAAGGAAGAAATGAAGCTAGCAACAGGATTTTGTTTTAGGAATGAAGGGAAGTGAAAAGGAAGAAATGAAGCTAGCAACAGGATTTGTTTTAGGAATGAAGGGAAGTGAAGAGGAAGGAATGAAGATAGCAACAGGAATTTTTTTTAGGAATGAAGGGAAGGAATGAAGCTAGCAACAGGAATTTGTTTTAGGAATGGAAGTGAAAAGGAAGGAATGAAGACAGCAACAGGAATTTGTTTTAGGAATGAAGGGAAGTAAAAAGGGAGGCATGAAGCTAGCAACAGGTTTTTTTTTTAGGAATGCGAAGTGAAGAGGAAGGAATGAAGGATTTTTTTTTCGGAATGGAGGGAAATTAAAAGGAATGAAGCTAGCAACAGGATTTTTTTTTAGGAATGAAGGGAAGTGAAAAGGGAGGCATGAAGCTAGCAACAGTGTAGGAAAGGAGGCTAAAGGGCAAACACGGGAAGGGAAAAGAGAAGTGGTAGGTAGTAAAGGGCAAGTGGGAGGCAGTGAGAGGGCGGGTCTGTGTGCGGGGGGAAGTAGAGAAATATTAACTAGCAGCAGCGTAACGGGGGAGCTGGAGGGGGGACGAGGGCGGGTGAATCAGGTGGCGTCATACTTCCTTCCTCTGTCCCTTTGTGAGAAGAGAGAGAGAGAGAGAGAGAGAGAGAGAGAGAGAGAGAGAGACTTATTTGACATGTATAAGTCACTAAATCATAAATAAAAGGCCGTATTACCGTACATGCGTAAAATATCGCACATGTATTTTCCTCTAAGTAGTAGTATAGTAGTAGTAGTAGCGGGAGAGAGAGAGAGAGAGAGAGAGAGAGAGCATATGTACGCATCCGAGAATCATGCATTAAAGATACCTAGCTATAGTGGCAGAGAGAGAGAGAGAGAGAGAGAGGAGAGAGAGAGAGAGAGAGAAGAGAGGAGAGAGAGAGATAGCATATGTACGCATCCGAGAATCATGCATTAAAGATACCTAGCTATAGCGGCAGTAGTATAGTAGCTTTTCAGACAATGGCCCAGCAACATACGCATAATTTATCGCCATGCATTGTTACATGGAATCAAGTTCAATCAACTATAAACTCCCAAATTCCCGGTTTTATTATAATTTCTCTGGCCCACCAATCCAAACAACCTTCCTAACACACTGTAACAACCTTCCTAACACACTAACAGCCTTCCTAACACGCTAACAACCTTCCTAACACACTGTAACAACCTTCCTAACACACTGTAACAACCTTCCTAACACACTAACAACCTTCCTAACACACTAACAGCCTTCCTAACACACTAACAGCCTTCCTAACACACTAACAGCCTTCCTAACACACTAACAGCCTTCCTAACACACTAACAGCCTTCCTAATACACTATAATAACCTTCCTAACACACTATAACAACCTTCCTAACACACTGTAACAACCTTCCTAACACACTGTAACAACCTTCCTAACACACTATAACAACCTTCCTAACACTATAACAACCTTCCTAACACACTGTAACAACCTTCCTAACACATTGTAACGACCTTCCTAACACACTATAACAACCTTCCTAACACACTATTAACTGTCAGGTCGCGGGAAATCATGTGCTATTTGGCGCATCAGTACCATCAAGGACACTGACAACTGGACACTACCATGAACGGGGAACGTGACCACGAAGTAAACAGTGTGGAGGAGCGAATCAGCCACACACTGGGCTCGATAGGGCGTGGAAAGTGTCATAAGGCGAATGGGCGTGGTGACCCAGGCGTCCTTCTGGGTCACATGCAGTTTGGGTCAGATGGGTTTGTTGTGGCCACCCATAAAAGTACTGTAACTCGAGAGACTCCCAGGCCAATGCCACGTCAAGATCTGATTGGTCCCGGCACGGCTTACAACAACGCGAAACCACATATAGCAAACTCAGGGAATTACCGAAATGTCATCGCTGAGGAGGAAGGAACTCGCGCTCGTAAATGTGGGCTTAGATACCGAGCTGCCCTGAAGAAAGTCAACATATATGAGACAGAAGATTTGTTGCGCCACCCCGCCTACAGGCACTACACAGCCGGTGGCGTGAGGGTGGTGGTGCATCCTGAGAGCGGGGTGCATGACGGTACCTGGAAACCTTCCTGATTGACTCTGCTAGCGTGGACTTCCTTACCTCCAAAGGGGTGTGTCATAGGTTTATTTTAGGTTATTTAAGGTTTATTTTAGGCTATGTGAGGTTTATTTTAGGTTTTTTGAGGTTTATTTTAGGTTATTTTCGGTTTATTTTGGGTTTTTAAAGGTTTATTTTGGGTTTTTTAAGGTTTATTTGAGGTTATTTAAGGTTTATTTTTGTTTTTTTGAGGTTATTTTTGGTTTTTTGAGGTTTATTTTTGGTTTTTGAGGTTTATTTTAGGTTATTTTAGGTTTATTTTTGGTTTTTAAGGTTTATTTTTGGTTTGTTAAGGTTTATTTTAGTTATCTGAATTTTTGTTTTGTTTTTTTGAGGTTTATTTTAGGTTAGGTTACCTTCTGTGTGTGTCAAAAGGGGTGTGTCAGAGTACCTTTGTGTGTGTCAAAAGGGTGTGTCATGGATGTACCTTATGTGTGTGTCAAAAGGGGGGTGTCATATGTACCTTATGTTACGTGTGTGTACTTGTGTTGGTAGCTACATCAACTCTCTCTCTCTCTCTCTCTCTCTCTCTCTCTCTCTCTCTCTCTCTCTCTCTCTCTCTCTCTCTCTCTCTCTCTCTCTCTCTCTCTCTCTCTCTCTCTCTCTCTCTCTCTCTCTCTCTCTCTCTCTCTCTCTCTCACACACACATCTTTTTCCTCTCCCAGTATCTTATTACCGTGACACACCTGTTTTGAGAGAGAGAGAAAGAGAGAGAGAGAGAGAGAGAGAGAGAGAGAGAGAGAGAGAGAGAGAGAGAGGAGAGAGAGAGAGAGAGAGTTGATGTAGGTGGCACATACATTTATCCAGGAAGTTATCATGTATAGTAAATGCATATTGAAACATGATAGAGTGGCGACCTACACTAAGGTCGCCACTCTATCATAAGCTCCTTTAGGGTGGTAGCTCAGCGGTAGAGACTAGGGTTCGCGAGCCACGATCCGCGTTCGAACCCTGCTTCTCACAGTTCCTTGAGTTCATTCTGGCGTAGTGGCAAATCTGTAGCGTTAAGAACCTCGCTGCTGGCATGTGCAAATAGTCTAGGTAGGATTCAAGTATCTTATCCAATTAGGGACCGTTCAACAATGACGTAACGCCTATGGTGGGAGGGGGGTGGGTATGGTGACGTGTTGTGGGTGTGACAGTGGGGGGAAAGGGTATGGTGACAGTGTTGTGGGTGTACAGTGGTGAAGTGTTATGGTGTGAAGTGGGGGGTTTATGGTGGGGACAGGGGGTTATGGTGAAGTGTTATGGTGTGACAGTGGGGGGTTATGGTGAAGTGTTATGGTGTGACATGGGGTTATGGTGAGTGTTATGGTGTGACAGTGGGGGGTTATGGTGAAGTGTTATGGGTGTGACAGGGGGGGTTATGGTGAAGTGTTATGGTGTGACAGTGGGGGGTTATGGTGAAGTGTTATGGGTGTGACATGGGGGTTATGGTGAAGTGTTATGGTGTGACAGTGGGGGGTTATGGTGAAGTGTTATGGTGTGACAGTGGGGGGTTATGGTGAAGTGTTATGGTGTGACAGGGGGGGTTATGGTGAAGTGTTATGGTGTGACAGTGGGGGGTTATGGTGAAGTGTTATGGTGTGACAGTGGGGGTTATGGTGAAGTGTTATGGTGTGACAGTGGGGGGTTATGGTGACAGGTGTTATGGTGTGACAGTGGGGGGTTATGGTGAAGTGTTATGGGTGTGACAGTGGGGGTTATGGTGAAGTGTTATGGGTGTGACAGTGGGGGGTTATGGTGAAGTGTTATGGGTGTGACAGTGGGGGGTTATGGTGAAGTGTTATGGTGTGACAGTGGGGGGTTATGGTGAAGTGTTATGGTGTGACAGGGGGGGTTATGGTGAAGTGTTATGGGTGTGACAGTGGGGGGTTATGGTGAAGTGTTATGGTGTGACAGTGGGGGTTATGGTGTGAGTGAGGGTATGGTGAATTTATGGTGTGACAGTGGGGGGGTTATGGTGAAGTGTTATGGGTGTGAAGGGGGGGTTATGGTGAAGTGTTATGGGTGTGACAGTGGGGGGTTATGGTGAAGTGTTATGGTGTGACAGTGGGGGGTTATGGTGAAGTGTTATGGTGTGAGAGGGGGGTTATGGTGAAGTGTTATGGTGTGTGACAGTGGGGGGTTATGGTGAAGTGTTATGGTGTGACAGTGGGGGGTTATGGTGAAGTGTTATGGTTGTGAGGGGGGGTTATGGTGAAGTGTTATGGGTGTGACAGTGGGGGTTATGGTGAAGTGTTATGGGTGTGAGAGGGGGGTTATGGTGAAGTGTTATGGTGTGTGGGACAGTGGGGGGTTATGGTGAAGTGTTATGGGTGTGACAGGGGGTTATGGTGAAGTGTTATGGTGTGACAGTGGGGGGTTATGGTGAAGTGTTATGGTGTGACAGTGGGGGGTTATGGTGAAGTGTTATGGTGTGACAGTGGGGGGTTATGGTGAAATGTTAGGGGTGTGACAGGGGGGGTATGGTGAAGTGTTATGGTGTGACAGTGGGGGGTTATGGTGAAGTGTTATGGGTGTGACAGTGGGAGGGGGGGTTATGGTGACAGTGTTATGTGTGACAGTGGTGGGAGGAGGGGTATGGTGAAGTGTTATGGGTGTGACAGGGGGGGGAAAGGGTGCAGCCGTGGGTTACATTACATTTCTAACTATTAAAAAAAAACACCCAAAGATGATGATTTGCAGGTACTACCACTTAGGCCAGGCTTCTATTATTGTATATGAAACAAAATATGGAAAGCTTCTTATTGAGGGGGGGGGGGGCAGTGGCGTAGCTCATGCCCCCCCCCCCCAGGTGCCCCCCCCCCTGGCTATGGCGGCCGTATTCTGTATAATGCTCTCAGTGGCGTACCCAGAAAATTGAAAGGGGGGGGGGGGGGGGCAATATATATACCTTCTATGGGGCGTAAGAGTGGCCCCTGAGAATAGATCCGCTTGCCTAGGCCACTGCTAACAAAGCAAGCCAGTTCTTTAACAACCCACAAACTTCGTAACAAAACAACAAAAAAGATGATATCCTACCCACAATCCTCTGCGACGCTGTTAACGAGTTCGGAGCACTAACGAACCCTATCAATAGAACCTTGTTAAAAAGATTACAAATATACCAACACTATTACTAACTACATTTACTAATATCTAAGACTTATATAACGTTACAGGTCAAGAATTATGGGTCAAAGGTCAACAAGTAAGGGCGTGGGAAGGAAATAGGGGAAATGTTTAGTGTTTCAAAGCAGTGTTGACTTGTTTGGGGAATCCGGTACGAGCGACAGTCGAGGGCGCGCTAGCGATCACGCAGGGTGTGTGTGCAGGCAGCTGGGACGAGGCAGAGGAGGTTTTTTGGCCAAACAACGCTTTATTTTGTTGCTTTTCTTCCTATTTCTGCCGTGTAAGGTAGTAGAGAGAGAAAGTTGTCTAGATAGGACCCAAGGATCTTATTCAGGAACTACCTCGTGTAGGGGAGAGCGGGGCAGGTTGCATCGAGGGTAGGTTGCATCATTGCCTCTTAACTCGCATTAACTTTTTTATTATTATTATTGTTGTAGTTGTAGTAGTAGTTTATAGTAGTAGTAGTAGTAGTAGTAGTAGTAGTAGTTTATAGTAGTAGTAGTAGTAAGACGATGTACTTACGTGTGATAACATGCGAGTTAGAGGCAATGATGCAACCTGCCCCGCTCTCCCCTAGGTCTCACGGCCTCTTGTAGCTTCCTTATTTTCTGATGTTCTTATGTTATCTTATCTTTCATCCCTAGGGAGACTACATATGGATCGAGCCGGTGTCCAGACGGGAGTTCGATGTGGCGATTGGGGCGCGGGTGGTGAGTGCCGAGGGGCGACGCATCCAGGTGCAGGACGACGATTCCCAGGTCAGTGCCGCGGCGGGACATTCACGAGCCTTGTTTTTGCACTGTATATAATATTTTGACATGTTTTTGCACGGTGTATAATATTTTGACAGGTTTTTGCACTGTATATAATATTTTGACATGTTTTTGCACGGTGTATAATATTTTGACATGTTTTTGCACTGTGTATAATATTTTGACAGGTTTTTGCACGGTGTGTATAATATTTTGACATGTTTTTGCAGTGTATAATATTTTGACAGGTTTTTGCACAGTGTATAATATTTTGACATGTTTTTGCAGTGTATAATATTTTGACATGTTTTTGCACTGTGTATAATATTTTGACATGTTTTTGCAGTGTATAATATTTTGACATGTTTTTGCAGTGTATAATATTTTGACAGGTTTTTGCACAGTGTATAATATTTTGACTACTTATTTTTGCAGTGTATAATATTTTGACAGGTTTTTGCAGTGTATAATATTTTGACAGGTTTTTGCAGTGTATAATATTTTGACAGGTTTTTGCAGTGTATAATATTTTGACAGGTTTTTGCAGTGTATAATATTTTGACAGGTTTTTGCACTGTGTATAATATTTTGACATGTTTTTGCACAGTGTATAATATTTTGACAGGTTTTTGCAGTGTATAATATTTTGACATGTTTTTGCACTGTGTATAATATTTTGACATGTTTTTGCACAGTGTATAATATTTTGACTACTTATTTTTGCAGTGTATAATATTTTGACAGGTTTTTGCAGTGTATAATATTTTGACAGGTTTTTGCACTGTGTATAATATTTTGACATGTTTTTGCACAGTGTATAATATTTTGGCAGGTTTTTGCAGTGTATAATATTTTGACTACTTATTTTTGCACTGTGCATAATATTTTTACTATACTTATTTTTGCACAGTGTATAATATTTTGACTACTTATTTTTGCAGTGTATAATATTTTGACTACTTATTTTTGCAGTGTATAATATTTTGACTATACTTATTTTTGCAGTGTATAATATTTTTACTATACTTATTTTTGCAGTGTATAATATTTTAACTATACTTATTTTTGCACAGTGTATAATATTTTGACTATACTTATTTTTGCAGTGTATAATATTTTGACTATACTTATTTTTGCAGTGTATAATATTTTAACTATACTTATTTTTGCACAGTGTATAATATTTTAACTATACTTATTTTTGCACAGTGTATAATATTTTGACTATACTTATTTTTGCACAGTGTATAATATTTTAACTACTTATTTTTGCAGTGTATAATATTTTGACTATACTTATTTTTGCAGTGTATAATATTTTGACTATACTTATTTTTGCATAGTATATAATATTATCCCTACTGAGTGGTTGACAGCTATACCTTTGTCTTGCAGGAACAATGGCTCACCCCGGAGCGGAGGATCAAGGCCATGCACCCTACGTCAGTGCAGGGTGTGGAGGACATGATATCCCTGGGAGACCTCCATGAAGCTGGCATCCTCAGGAACCTCCTCATCAGATACAATGAAAACCTCATATATGTAAGTATCTTATTTGGGAAAGCCTCATATATGTAAGTATCTTATTTGGGAAAGCCTCATATATGTAAGTATCTTATTTGGGAAAGCCTCATATATGTAAGTATCTTATTTGGGAAAGCCTCATATATGTAAGTATCTTATTTGGGAAAGCCTCATATATGTAAGTATCTTATTTGGGAAAGCCTCATATATGTAAGTACTATCTTATTTGGGAAAGCCTCATATAAGTAAGTACTATCTTATTTGGGAAGACCTCATATATATAAGTACTATCTTATTTGGAAAAGCCTCATATATGTAAGTACTAGGTATATATAAGTAAGGGCAATCAATGGCAAACAGGGTAACGACATGTTCAATTGACAGAAATCTACCTACATATGCTGAAAGAAATGTAGGGAGGGTTAGCCTAGTAGCTTTCCAGAGTGACTACTAGACAAACTAGATGTGATTCAAAGAAGGTTATTAGGAAATCTTTGACACCATAACCAACTGCATGTGAAACGGTATTAATATGATATCACTCCCTTCTTATATTTGACAGATATTAGAGGCTTTGAACCATAGCATGAATACAAATCATAAGTTTATATAATCTGTCAGGGAATAAAGTTATTGTATATGTTCAGTTGTGTTTATTGAAGCTGTTTATAGTATAGTCAGTCTCTCTCTCTCTCTCTCTCTCTCTCGCTCTCGCTCTCTCGCTCTCTCGCTCTCGCTCTCTCGCTCTCGCTCTCTCGCTCTCGCTCTCTCGCTCTCGCTCTCTCGCTCTCGCTCTCTCGCTCTCGCTCTCTCGCTCTCGCTCTCTCGCTCTCTCGCTCTCTCGCTCTCTCGCTCTCTCGCTCTCTCGCTCTCGTTCTCGTTCTCTCGCTCTCGCTCTCTCTCTCTCTCTCTCTCTCTCTCTCTCTCTCTCTCTCTCTCTCTCTCTCTCTCTCATATGTTGTTGATGGTTTCTTCCACCCCAGACCTACACTGGCTCCATCCTGGTGGCAGTCAATCCCTACCAGATCTTGCCCATCTACACCGTGGATCAAATCAAACTGTACCGCGGCAAGAAGATTGGAGAATTGCCACCCCATATCTTTGCCATCGGGGACTCCTGCTACAACAACATGAAGCGGTTCAAGCAAAACCAGTGTATTGTTATCAGGTACGTGCACTGGGGGTATTTCAGTCTTCGAGGGAAATAGTGAGATTGTATTTGATGACTTGATTGTATTCACTATAGTCTATTTTTTTTATTATGGTCAAAAATGCAGTAAGGAAGTCACGCCCCCTGCCTGCCCTTCTATTCTACGGGGCAGCTGATTGGTGCATTCCTCGTATCATCACTACCCATCACAATATCTTCACTACTTAACAGCGCGTGACCACTGGACAGAGCAATCTTCACTACAGAGGGTGTTTTGATTTTGTCACCCTCTGTAGTGAAGATTGCTCTGTCCAGTGGTCACGCCGCTGTTAAGTAGTGAAGATATTGTGATGGGTAGTGATGATACGAGGAATGCACCAATCAGCTGCCCCGTAGAATAGAAGGGGAGGCAGGGGGCGTGGCTTCCTTACTGCATTTTGACCATAATAAAAACAATAGACTAGGTAGAGAGTTTGAAGGGATCATGATGGACTTTGGATGATCACTTTTTCGGCTTTACACACCCACACAAAAAAATATCTGTGTTACTTTGAGAACTACAGAGAGAGAGACAAGAGTTGAATAAGAGCCATGGCAGAGACTCCAGACATTGCTGGTACTTCCTTCTAGTATTTAGATATTCCTAATACCAGTGCTTACTTTATACGTTGTAGCCTATAGCGTCTGTAGGCATATGGAGAGTCTTGATGTGATAACTAGGCGACCAAAATGTCTCCCAGTGATGAAAAACTGTCGCCCAGTAAGGACATTTTTAAGCTACTGGGCGACAAGATACTTATTCATAAAATCCTGGGATGTAAAAATGGCTATGTCTGTGTGTGTGTGCAAGATCCGGAAGTACATTCTTATTACTGCATAAAAAATAGTTATTTGTTTTTACATCTATTTCTTCTGTTATTGCCTATATCATCTTGTAGAGCCATCTATAACCCGTCGATTGTTAGCGCAGTGACATTTTGTTAGTGCCACAGGAAGATTCATAAACATGGATGTCGCCCAGTAAGATTTGCTTAATAAATGCTCTGCCTACTACCCACAGTGGTGAATCTGGAGCAGGGAAAACAGAAAGCACCAAGCTGATCCTGCAGTATCTAGCAGCCATCTCTGGGAAACACTCCTGGATTGAACAGCAGATCTTAGAAGCGAATCCGATATTAGAAGGTGAGTGCTGAGATGGTCCAATATTAGAAGGTGAGTCCTGAGATGGTCCAATATTAGAAGGTGAGTGCTGAGATGGTCCAATATTAGAAGGTGAGTGCTGAAATAGGGTACAATATTAGAAGGCGAGTGCTGAGATGGTCCAATATTAGAAGGCGAGTGCTGAGATAGGGTCCAATATTAGAAGGTGAGTGCTGAGATGGTCCAATATTAGAAGGTGAGTGCTGAAATAGGGTACAATATTAGAAAGTGAGTGCTGAGATAGGGTCCAATATTAGAAGGTGAGTGCTGAAATAGGGTCCAATATTAGAAAGTGAGTGCTGAGATGGTCCAATATTAGAAGGTGAGTGCTGAAATAGGGTACAATATTAGAAGGTGAGTGCTGAAATAGGGTACAATATTAGAAGGTGAGTGCTGAGATGGTCCAATATTAGAAGGTGAGTGCTGAGATGGTCCAATATTAGAAGGGGGTGCTGAGAGGGTACAATATTAGAAGGTGAGTGCGAATGGCCAAATATTAGAAGTTAGTGCGAGAGGGTAAATATTAGAGCGAGTGCTGAGATGGCCAATATTAAAGGTGGTGCTGAGTGGCCAAATATTAGAAGGCGAGTGCTGAGATGGCCAATTTAGAAGGTGAGTGCTAAATAGGGACAATATTAGAAGGTGATGCTGAATAGGGTAAAATATTGAAGGTGAGTGCAAAATTAGGGTAAAATTTTAAAGGTAGTGTGAAATAGGGTAAAATATTAAAAGGGTGAGGTGGAGGGTTCCAATTTAAAAGGGTGAGTGCTGAAATGGGTACAATTTTAAAGGTGAGTGTAAAATGGGGTACAATTTTAAAAGGGTAGTGCTAAAATGGGGTACAAATTAAAGGTGATGCTGAGAGGCCAATATTGAAGGCGGTGGAGAGGGTAAATATTAAAGGTGAGTGCGAGAGGCCAATATTAGAAGCAGTGCTGAAGGGTCCAATATTAGAAGGTGAGTGCTAAAATAGGGTACAAATTAAAGGGGGTTTCTGAGATAGGGTCCAATATTAGAAGGTGAGTGCTGAGATGGTCCAATATTAGAAGGTGAGTGCTGAAATAGGGTTAAAAGTCCTGCATATATATTGCCCTTGTCTCAACTGTTCTAACACTTATTTCTTGGAACTCCTTCATAGGGATGGCATAAGGCTTGTGCTCTAGTATTACGAGGAAGGACATACACATTGGATGCATTACAGCCAAAAATGTTAACTAGGTATAAAATTAATGATCACTTATATTAGCCCATTTTTCCTCAGCTTTGGGGATGCAAAAACCATCGGAACGAAAACTCTTCCGCTTTGGAAAATACATAACACCACTTCCCCAAAGGAGGGCGTGATCGGGGAGCTGCCATTGAGCAATACCTCTTGGAAAAGTCTCGTATAGTGTCTCAAGGTACTGATGAGAGGAACTATCACATCTTCTACTGCATGCTGGCGGGATGACCAAGGGGAAGGAAAAAACTGGCTTACGATCATCACAATACAAATTTTGCGGGAGTAAGTTTTTGTGTGAAGTGTAGCATTAAAACTTTCTTTTTTTTTTCCTTTTTTCATGGAAATTTGAAATTTTTTTAATTAAATTTAAATTTTAATGAAACCCCCTTCACCCCCAGGTCTTCCCCTTGGCTATATAAAATCGTCTGTTGTCACCATAAAATTACAAAAGTCACTGATTACAAATTAGTTAGTCGACAAGGTACTAACGGGTCTATTATAAACTTGCTTATTTTCACTAAAATCATCTAATGGCCCCCAAAAATTAAAATGGAAATTACATTCTGGGCTTCAAGGGGTTAATGAATTAACTGAATCTATAAATATTTGCAAAAATTTATCAACTATTTATACAGTTATGTTGTATGTGAAGGATGTGCAATATCAAATTATTTCCAATGTTTTTTCAGCAAATTTTCTCTGTTGGGGTGTTTGGGAAGGCCTTTATATTTATGAGAACCAAAAAATTTTGCTGTATTTCTAGTGACTATTCTTCATGATGTAACATTTGAGTTGTGTCATCTTGAAGCCCTTAATTTGTACTGGATTCCTGTCCTCTGCTTGTTCTCAGATGTCACCCCACGTGTTTGGAAGATCTCTAGTGGCATGAAAAAACTAAATTATATCCATACACCTTATGTTTTCAGGGAGGAAGCATAACCTGTGAAGGCCGAGATGATGCCCGGGAGTATGCAGATATCCGCTCAGCCATGAAAGTGTTGATGTTCAGCGATTCTGAAGTGTGGGAAATCATGAAGGTCCTCTCTTCTATTCTCCACCTTGGCAATGTGAAGTTCAAGGCCACTGTTGTAGGTAAGGCTGTTCGTGGATTGTCAGTCAGGAATGGTGACAAAGCTACCGTAGATAACACTTTAGTCGCCAGCTGCAATAATGTCGTCAGCCGCCATATATTACGAATTATAGCATCACTACTGATTTTTATGTGCCACTGAAGATGATACACAGTAGTTTATATCATGACTGTATAATCTACCCTGTTTCAGCATTGTTTTATGCTTTGTATCTGCAAGTATAGACGGTTTCAAATTTCCCTACTCGGTTTTTTTTTGCTCGACGACGACGGCGGGAGGACACTCAGAACATAAACACTAATTGGTGACCTTATTGTTGGTCGCCCCTCTGGTGATATTTTTGTCATTTGTTCATTTATAGCCATAATATGATACAGATGAAGACACAAAATGACACAGACTCTCCAGATAGCCCTTTCTAACTTTCCTGAAATCTTGGATGTAGAAATGTAAATATTAACGCCACCACACGTCTGTACATTGAAAAAAACGTTGTCCTGGCGACTTTAGTGTTATCTACGGTAGAGGTTCCAGGTAGAGGATTAGTGAGGGTTGATTTGTCTTTGGGAAACTTGTGATAGGTATATGTCAGATTCTTGAATGCAAAAAGGCTTAATGGATTATGAGTATAACTTATCAATGCATTTTTTAACATGGTAACTGGGCGACCAAAATGTCTCCCAGTGATGGAAAACTGTCGCCCAGTAAGAACAATTTTAAGCTGCTGGGCGACGATATTTGTTCATAAAATCTTTCCTGGACACAATGGTTCATCTTATCTGTGTGTGTTAGATCCAGAAGTGCTTCTTATTACTGCATAGGATCTTTATTTATACACAACATACAAAAGGGTGAAGTTGATGTATCCAAAAAACTATATTTTCACAGGTAGGCCTTTACCTTTCTGGCTATCCAAAGAATGTCGCCCAGTTAGATTTGCTTAAAAAATGCACTGTAACTTACGTATTAGTGTTAGCGATGATTTAGAGCCCAAATTATTTTCACATGCTAGCCATCTCCTGAAATTTTATGTTGAAGTGAGGTTGATTAGAATTGGATGAACATTGTGTCTTAACTGAAGAAACTTTAGCATTATTACATGTACTATGGGTAAAACAAGTATCTGTGCACTATATGCGTGAAACATTCTGACACTACGGAACGAAGAGAACTAAAACCCTCCCATAACATCAGCCTTTGACCGAATGTTTACAGTATTCATCGGACCCCTAGGCACTGCTACTTGTTTTACCCATAGTACATACAGCCATGCATGAACTCTTTGGACTGATATGAATTACCTTTTATTACAGATAACCTGGATGCTTCAGAGATTCCAGACACGACTTCTTTAGCGCGTGCTGCCAAGTTCATTGGGGTGGATCCAAGTTCAATTAAAGTTGCTCTGACCACAAGGACCATATTTGCACAAGGAGAGACTGTGGTAAGTTGGGCTAGAATACTCTTTGCTAATATAAAAACAAAAGGAGAATTGACATTAGTGTATCTGGTAGTTGTCGTGGTTTATGGAACTGTCGCCGAAACACCAACCCAGAACTCTCGCCGACATTGGAACACTCGCCGACGTGTACATTTTCGGCGACAGTTCAACTTGTAATATATGAAAAGGCATCTAACTTAACCTAACCACATAGCCTAGTCCAACTATTCAGGCTGTTGTTGGTATTTAATCCCTGAATGCAGAAACACGGGTAATGGGAACACTCGCCCACGTGAAAAATAGGAACACTCGTCGACGTCGGAGTGTTCCTATTGGCGACAGTTCCAGGTACCGTTGTCATGGGATTGTATGTGGATGCTAAAACTGTCTTGGCTGCAGAGTAGAGGATATAAAGAAATGTAACATCCCTAGACTGGCAACAAATGGCCACCCTGTCTTTTGATAGGTTAAATAAGAAAATAAGGAAGCTACAAGAGGCCATGAAACCTACACGTGGTAGTTCCTGTTACTGAACACTGTCTACATCCACCTTTCTTCCCCATCCATGAAATAGTCCAGCTTCCTCTTAATGCTCCCTATTGACTCCGCACTAACTACCTGATGACTGAGTCTATTCCAATCATTTACCACAAGCCCGTCAGGGTGGCAAGGTTGGTAGAGACGTGAGTTCGCAATGTGCAGCGTCCCTGTGCATTCGGTCAGCGGTTCGAGTCCGCCTAGTTCGTGCTGACGTGGCGGCGCTTTGTATAGTCAATAACCTTGTAGTTGGTACTTGCAAAGTGTCTAGATAGGATGAAAATCTTATCTCTCTTATCATTTACCACCCTATTGCGAACCATTTTCTCCCTATTTCTGCTTTGAATAGTAAACAGTCGCATACTATATTGTGAAAATGCTGCAGGATTCAATGGGT
Source organism: Chionoecetes opilio (assembly GCA_016584305.1). Lineage (NCBI taxonomy): Eukaryota > Metazoa > Arthropoda > Malacostraca > Decapoda > Majidae > Chionoecetes > Chionoecetes opilio. The sequence continues at coordinate 517,048 of JACEEZ010021522.1, read as the reverse complement.
TCCTTTACATAGCAGTATACTGTAATCATATTTGAAGTGGAAATCAGTGTGTGTGTGTGTGTGTGTGTGTGTGTGTTAGTGTGCTAAGGGAGGAAATTCTATTCAGTTTTTTGTCAACAGGTTTCTCGTCTGAGTCACAGCCAGGCTACAGATGTTCGGGATGCCTTTGTGAAGGGTATTTATGGGCGGCTCTTCATTTGGATTGTCAGCAAGGTGAATGCTGCCATCTACAAACCCAAGTCAAGCCACAGGACCTCCATAGGGGTTCTTGACATATTTGGCTTTGAAAACTTTAAGACAAACAGGTATGCTTTTGAGCCTATTATTAGATAGTGTCATGTATCAGATGTTTCATGGTGTGCGTTGTGGCTATACAGTAAACCCTCTCGTATTCGGACTAATTGGGCCAAGGAGTGGTCCGAGTAATGCAAGGATCCGAATAATGGGGGGATTATATATGGGGGGGATATGTAAAAAAAAAAAAAAAAAAAAAATCTAGGTGTATATATATAGCTAGGAAATTTCGACCCCTAAAAAAAAAAGAAAAAAAAAAAATATATAGGTGTATATATTATATATATAGCTAGGAAATGTTGACGCCTAAAAAAAAAAAAAAAAAAAAAATTCTAGGTGTATATATAGCTAGGAAATTTCGACCCCCCCCAAAAAAAAAAAAAGAGGAGGTCCGAATAATGTCAAAGTCCGAATAATGAGGGTCCGAATACGAGAGGTTTTACTGTATGATAAAATGTAATCATGGAAGTTTGATGTATATAATGCACAGAATGATTTTTAATAATATGATTGATAAACTTGAGCAAAAGCAAATACTACAATGAAAACCCAGGACGTGGCTCGCGTGGATGATTGCTTAGTTTTTTTTGCAGAACTTTGTCATTTTCATAGATAACAAGTGCATTTTAGATTTTAGATGAAGGCTTAATGTTTATCTTGATTCTTGTCTACTCCTGAACAGCTTTGAACAATTTTGCATCAACTACGCCAATGAAAACCTGCAGCAGTTTTTTGTGCAGCACATTTTCAAGTTGGAACAAGAAGAATATAACTCTGAGAACATCAACTGGCAGCACATTGAGTTCGTGGACAACCAGGACACGCTTGACCTGATTGCCATCAAGCAACTCAACATCATGGCGCTGATTGATGAGGAGTCAAAGTTCCCCAAAGTAAGTTTAGCATATAGTCTATTTTTTTGTACTAGGCAAAAATCCTGACCCCTTGCTGCTTACTGACTGATATTTGATGCCAGGAAAAGAGAATACTACAGTTCTTCAAAATTTCAACTGTATTTTATCATAGTAAACCATATTATCAGGTTAACATAGGCAACATTTCAAGCATGAGACCTATAGATAGAATGGAATTTTTGCCTCATTAAAAAAATAGACTATAGTGACCATGTCCTTGTTGCTTACCAAAAGAAACTCTTCTATCTGTTCTGCTTGCCTGGTTTGCTAGCTGTCTGTCCATTTACTTATCTACTATGTGTGTCTGTACTCCATGGATTGTTTATGTTATGCTTATGTTATGAATGAATTTTTTTTAATATACATAGTTTAAGAAATATACATTTGACATATCAGGCGCCTAGAATTGAAACGGCACAAGCGCCACTTTTAAAAAACTGAGAAAAACGCGCTTAAAGTTTAATCTAATATCTTAATTTGTTGCTGATTTACTTTGAAAACACTTTAGGTGCATTTTTTTCATTGATAAAAAGTGGCGCTTGTGCCGTTTCATATCTTGATTTTCTTAGATTAAACTTTAAGCGCGTTTTTCTGTTTTTTAAAAGTGGCGCTTATGCCGTTTCAATTCTAGGCGCCTGATATCATATGCTCACATTCATGTATTATAACTCAAAGTACTAGTGTAATCCCTATGGAGACCTGTGACTGCTAATGTGTAACTTTGTTTTCCAGGGCACTGATCAAACTATGCTGCAGAAACTACACAAGCAACATTCCCGCCATAAGCAATACTTGAAACCCAAATCAGACCTGAATGCCTCCTTCGGCATCAACCACTTTGCTGGCGTGGTCTTCTACGATACCCGAGGTGAAGAACATTGTCTTTACTTTTGTCACAAGATTATTTTAAGACCAGATTATGTATCTATAGTATTCCAGAAGTTTTTATGTGTGAGGTTTTGAGGGTTGTCAAACTTAAGGCTGATTCACACTGGCGTTTTTTCGGCATTTTTATCTGACGAGAAGTCGGGTCTCTTGAAAGACCGAGCGATCGGTGTGTGATTTTTGTTGAAAACCTATTGCGATCATGACACCAGCCCCAGACCCAGACCCCTTCTCGTCAGATAAAAATGCCGAAAAAACGCCAGTGTGAATCAACCTTTAATGTAGGAGAGGCATCAGCAAAGTTCACTTGTATAGTAAAGAACTAGGTGATATTTGTAGCACTTATATTGGACTCTTAGCATCAAGTGAATACGTCAGAGAATCTATGAATTGAGAAATGCGAGACACATTGAGTCACAAAATGAGAATTATGTGACTTATCAAAAAAAAAAAATTCTTCTAACTATCAAAGTCTCATAAGATGGAAGAGATAAGTGGAGCCAGAGATTAGCTTTGGAAGAGATAAGTGAGAGATTACCCAGAGATTAGCTTTGGAAGAGATAAGTGAGAGATTACCCAGAGATTAGCTTTGGAGGAGATAAGTGAGAGATTACCCAGAGATTAGCTTTGGCTCGCGACTCATGACAGCCACTGACAGGCTAATTACAAGTCCGGACTTTCAATAACATGAACAAACTTAATTTCTTTGACTTCATATTTGATTAAAGTCTATCTATGTTTTCTTATACACTAAATCTATTGAAAACACTGAAACAAGTTATGTAACGATGAAGGAAGGTGAAAACATATTTGTATGAAAAAGATAATGGTGTACAGTGTCAGTACATCAGATTGGTTTTGGTATTGCTTGTTAAAATGTTAATCCTATTCTTTATAATTTTGTCCTGAAATAGGAATCTATCTTCCTTAACTAATTAATGTTATGTCTTATAAGGTACATAATGTGGAAACTGTGTATGGCATAGAAACCAGGCAAATAATGAGAGTTTGACTTCATGAAAAGGAGTCTCTAACATAATGGCTTCAACGTCTCAAGAATTATCATTTGCTAGCCTGCTGTAGGAATATCATTTACTTGTATGTAGGAAATGGCGTGTGTGGAAACCAAAATGTTATACTATTTAGCAGTAAAGAGGGACCTATTGATAGAGCTTGCCATTTATACTGAAATAAATGAATGAAACATATAATTCCAGGTTTCTTGGAGAAAAACAGAGATACCTTCAGTGCAGACCTGCTGCAGCTCATCCACAATACTGCCAATAAGTTCCTTCAACACCTCTTTGTTGAGGATATAGGTAAGAATACATCAACATCCTGTACTATCAGACTAATAATGCAGAGACTATGTCAAATTCATGTGCACATTCAGTACTTCAGGACAAGTTATTGCCAAGTAACATAACATGCGTCAATGTTATAGGAGTGTGCTTGACCTGAGGAACTGTTTATCGCCAATTGTTGTCAACTAACCTTAGTTTAACCTGTTGCTAACCAGTCGAGGTCCCTGTGACTGATAGGTTTACTTACTGCTGGTTTATCCTATTATCTATTTGTTATGGGTGTAGGACAGCTGTAGATGGGTTGATGATGATGATGATTTGCTGATGGTGGGTTGGTAGATTAATTGAGTCCATTTGTAATTGATGTCCCTTTATCTATTGATTTAGCCGTCTTCGTAAGGATGTCCGTCAAAGGTATGTACTTGAGAGATTACGTTATTGATATAGAATGGGAGGGTGGCGACATTAGTGCAGTGGTGACTATAGTGTTGTGATGGTAGTTAATAGTACTCTTATTGCTACTATACTTCCTGGAGAGAGAGAGAGAGAGAGAGAGAGAGAAAAGAGAGAGGGGAGAGAGGAAGAGAGAGAGAGAGAGAGAGAGAGAGGAGAGAGAGAGAGGAGAGGAGAGAGAGAGAGAGAGAGAGAGAGAGAGTAAAAGAAAAATAATGCATAAAGAAATAAATACGATAAAAAAACGACTTCCAGAGAGAGAGAGAGAGAGAGAAAGAGAGAGAATAAATTGTAGACTTAATAGAAAATCTTGATAAAGGAGAATAGAAACAAATGCAAATAATAAATAAATATTTTTGCATCTGAAAGTGTCAATTTTATTCATAATAGAAAGTTTTGTCTCATCCAAGATACTATTTGCATTCTTAAGTATTCATTATCATATCTGTCATCACTGGTATCTAAAATTGATAGGTAAAGAAATCAAAGGCGGCTACTCGCGAGGCAAAATCTTGGAAACTTTTGGTCCATTTTGATTGTGATCTGTTCTCGGGCACGCCTTGGAGTCTGTTTTCTGTGCTGTTTTGGTCCACATCCAAAGTTGCTCCAGGAGGTCTCTTACACAATCTTGGTTGGTACTTGAACACAACATGGCTTCCTCCGCATCTTACAACTCTTACAACTCTTACAACTCTTACAAAAAAATCATTCATCATACCACCATCACTTTGGTATGAAAAACCTCGCAAGTAGCCGCCTCAATCTTGATGGTGGTGCTAATAATAACGTGCATGCTACAGGGATGGGATCTGAGACCAGGAAAAGAGCCCCCACGCTGTCTGCCCAGTTCAAGAAATCATTGGACATGTTGATGAAGACGCTCCTGTCCTGCCAGCCATTCTTTATCCGCTGCATCAAGCCTAATGAGTTCAAGAAACCTATGGTAAAAAAAAAAAAAAATTCCTTCAGGATACTTAACACTTAAAACTGATAAAAAAAAATCTTGGTTTTGCTGTATTTTTTATTTTTTATTTATTTATTTATTATTTTTTTTATAACATTGGTAGCATCTTATTGTTTACTATTGGAACTCTCAACCATTCATTTAATTTTTTGTTTAATCATGTAGTCTATGTCATTTATATTTATTCCTGTAGTATTCAATTGATAATTAGTATATCTTAACCCCTTCACGCCCAGATCTTTCCTTTGCTGAAAAAAATTGTCTGTTGTCGAGCCATAAAATTACAAAAAGTTACTGAATATACCAAATGAGTTAGTCGGCAAGGATACTAAACAGGTGATATCTATAAAATAATGCTTATATTCACTCAAAATTATCTAATGGTAACTAAATTACAATGCAAATTACGCTGTAGGTCTCAAGGGGTTAAGAAAAAAAGGCATATATGTATTTGGTTTTGTGTCTCGGCAGTTGTTTGACCGTGAGCTGTCGTGCCGCCAACTCAGGTATTCCGGCATGATGGAGACCATACGGATCCGTCGGGCCGGCTACCCCATCCGCCACACCTTCAGGGAGTTTGTGGAGAGGTACAGGTTCCTCATCAACGGCTGCCCACCCGCCCACAAGGTAAGAAGGCTAGTCATTGTTTTCATTCCGCTTAAAGTTGTGTCATAGGACCGACCTCTGATGGCTGGCACATTTCCCTCTTTTTGGCATTACAGTAAACCTTCTCGTATTCGGACACTCATTATTCGGACCTCCTCCTTTTTTTTTTTTTCTTTTAGGGGTCGAAATTTCCTAGCTATATATACAGAAGAACCTCATTTAACCGGCATTTAAAACAACGGCAGCCTCAAAACAACGGCACTAATCGACCCAGGCATTAATTAAGTATAATTATTTCAAAAACTGAGAAAATCAGCAGAAATTTAGTTGGGCAAGGCTGTGGTCTACACAGACTCCCTCTCCTCACTCCACCTCCTCCTCTCCTGCCATCCACGATCCTCTACGTCCCTCGTCCACACCATCCAGAGGGCCCTTCACCTTACCAACGAGGGGTGGGAGATCGCCTTCCAGTGGGTTCCCTCCCACGCTGGTATCCCAGGCAACGAGGTGGCTGATTCTGCTGCCAGGATGGCCTTAACAGATGTAAACACGACACCCTTCCCTCTGCCGCTCTCCGCGGCCAAACGGGTCTCCCGGGTCTGCCGCTCCACCTGGAATAACACACTCGGCGATGCCCTCCGCATCACCTCTATGGGCCAATACCGCAGTGACTCTTCCCCCCAGCCGTGGATACGGAAAAAGTCCCGCGTCCTGGATGTCACTCTCACCCGCCTCCGCCTGGGGCATACGACACTCACGGCTCACCTGCATCGCCTCCGTCTGTCCCCTGACCCCCACTGCCCTTGGTGCATGAATTTTCCGGAGACTATTGAACACTTTCTGCTGCAGTGTCCGCACTTCCACTCACACCGTGTAGTGCTACAGTCTCAACTCCTCGCCCTGAACGTCACCACCTTTGACCTGCCCACCCTGCTGGCGGCGGCTGGCGTTCCCCCCTCTCGGCAACACGCCGTCATCCGCCTCACCTGTGCCTTCCTGAGGAAGACAGGTCAACTACCGCGCCTGTGATAGCATCATAGGACATCACCAGGGCTCATAGTGTTCCCCAAGGGATCCTCGCAGCCCTAAAACAACAACAACAACCTCCAGAAACCACAGTATTTATTGGAATTTTGGGCGATTCCATAAGAGTAACTCTCAAAACAACGGCAAAATGAGTTATCCGGCATGCGCTCCCCCCCGAGGGTGCTGGATAAACGAGGTTCTCCTGTACACCTAGAATTTTTTTTTTAAGGGGTCGAAATTTCCTAGCTATATATATAGCTACACCTAGAATTATTATTTTTTTTTTCCATATCCCCCCATATATAATCCTCCCATTATTCGGATCCTTGCATTACTCGGACCACTCCTTGGCCCAATTAGTCCGAATATGAGAGGTTTTACTGTAATTCAATTAATTTCATCTTAAAGTTTCTGGTCCTAGAAATTGTATGGTAAAAAGTGAATCAATTATCTGGAAAGTAAATGATAATTCTTTATGGTGGAAAATTTTTGTGTGTATTATTCAAGGCTAGAGGTTCAGACTCCTCACATATGGTTGCATTGGTGATTAAACTTCCAGAGCCCATTATATCACTCTAGTGGTATCCAGCATTGAACTCAACATCATAAGTATCAACATTCATTCATAAGGCATGCATCATGATAAGCCAGTAGTTTAATGTATGTTATACAACGTGTAATGTAAAGCATATTTTAGTGCTGATGATCACAATAGTACTGTAAAAAAGAGGTCGCTTTCAGCCTTTACAAAACCTTATCATACACAAGTACTATTTCCTCCTACTTCTGCATTGTAAGCAAATATTCTTTTTCAAATTTTTCAACTCAAAATGCACCAAACTGATCCACACAATTTTTTTTTTTTTTTTTTTTTTTTTTTTTTTTTTTTTTTTTACTTTGCTGGGATCATTATTCCTGCATTGATGTTACATTTTAGGTGTGGAAAAGCGTAGTTCCTATAAAACAAAATTAAAATGCTCATAGCTGTTTTTCAAATGGTTGATAATTATAATCAAAACTGACTTTGCAGCGTGCGCCATGAGTGAAAAGTGTAATAGAATGTGTCTTGTTAGTGTGGTCGAGAATGCCGACCAGTGAATGCCTGCCATCGGGGAGGGAGCACACATGATCACTTTATGAACTTTACAATAGTAGCAAGCTTGTGTGTGGCTGGTGGTTGATTTATATGGAGAGAGAATAAGACTGCAGGCAGATTAACATGCTTAACCCCTTCACACCCAAATCTTTTCTTAACTATAAAAAAAATGTATATTGTCAAACTATAAAATTACGAAAAGTAACTGAATATACCATACTAGTTAGTGGAAAAGGGTACTAAGCAGGCCATAGCTATACAATATTGCTTATACTCACTAAAAATTGTTTAATGGTAGCCAAATTACAATGGAAATTACGTTCTGGGTCTCAAGGGGTGAACAGACTAGGGCAACAAATTATAACAGATATGAAAATGCAGTATTTTTGCATATTTTCAGGTGGACTGTCGAGCAGCAACCACCAAGATCTGCCAGCAGGTGTTAGGACGTGCAGACTACCAGATGGGTCACACCAAGGTCTTCCTGAAGGATGCCCATGACCTGTTTTTGGAGCAGGAGCGTGATAGAGTCCTCACCAAAAAGATCACCATCCTCCAGCGGTGTGTGCGTGGCTGGTACTACCGTAGAAGGTGAGAACAACCGGCCTCCTCCCGCCTCGGGTTTATGCTGTACAGATGTATTGAATGAAAACTTCCTGCTATTTGTTTATCTATTTTGATTTGCAGGATTAAAATTAGGGCATATATAGTACAATGAAAATAGCTACCGTAGATAACACTAAAGTCGCCAGGACAATTAGTTTCTTTTTGATGTACAGACGTGTGGTACGTGGCGTTAATACTGACATTTCTACATCCATGATTTCAGGAAAGTTAGAATCAGACTCTCCTATCTGGAGTCTGTGTCATTTTGTGTCTTCTTTCAGGGTAACAACAAGCTGGGGGAAATTAATGTTCAAGGGGGAGGGGTGTAGGCACTGAGGCACAGCTTATCATGACAGCAAATGGTCTCTGTGTCAGGTTCTAAAGGGTTCTCAATGTCAAGATTAGAGAGGGAATTTGAAAGTGTTACTAGGAAAAACTTAACCCCTTCACGACCAGATCTTTCCTTTGCTATAAAAAAATGTATGTTGTCGAGCCATGAAATACAGAAATGTAACTGAATATACCAAATTAGTTAGTAGACAAGGATACTAAACAGGTCATAGCTATAAAATCATTGCTTATAGTCACTACAAATCGTCTAATGGTACCCAAATTACAATGGAAATTACGTTCTGGGTCTCAAGGGGTTTTAAGGATTGACATATCAGATCACAGGATAGGGGTCAAAACGAGCCCATTATTTTCCAAGGTTGTAAGTCACAGCAGAGTTTACCTTTAGGAAGAGATAGGAGTGGAAGGTGGGAGGTCAGAGAACTTGAGTGTGAAGGATCCGATCCGATGTGGTTTCGGGAGGTAGCCTTTGTTCCCCCCCCCCCCCTGACGTACAGTAAAACCTCTCATATTCGGACTAATGGGCCCCAGACATAACTACGTCACGGTTTGTTTACATCGGTGCATTGTGGGGATAAGGCGGGGTCGCCGCGGGTGGACCTACGAAGGGAAAACTACGGCGATGGAAGAATTTCGAGTTATTTTGCGCGAAATTGATATTCCAGGTGCTATATTACTGTGCTCTGTTCTCGGCTGACAACACTATAGAGAACCTGAGTAATGGCTGATGTGCAGAGGCTTCTAAACCAAGAAAACAGAGTCATAACAGAGCCTCGTCAAAAGGTAAGCAACTGTAGTACGTAATGTGTCCCTACCACTTGCTTACTTCTTAATGAGACTCTGCTGTGACTGTTTTCCTGGTTTAGAAGCCTTCGCACATCAACCATCACCTCAGGTCTTCTATATGTTGTCAGCGAGCACGGAAATATAGCACCTGGAATATCAATTTCGCCCAAAACAACTCGAATTTTTTTCATCGTCGTAATCTTCTCTTTGTAGCTGTACATATCATGGTTATGATAGTATTAAAATACCTTGTAGTCTTTTCTCATAATAAGTAGTGGTACATCATGGTTTAAGTGTTACTTGACGAGCCAATGATACTCTTGAGTCTATACCAACATCACCAACCTTTGCTTTGATTTATCTTATTACTCCATCCATAAACAAGTTGCATAACCACGGTGACATTACCCATCCTTGCCTCATGGTACCTGCATGGTACTGTTGTCTACGGATATTTTTGTCCCTACACAAATCGGGAAAACTCGCCGACAGTAATGGTTAGGTTGGTATCCGGTCATTTCGCCCACATGCCATTTCGCCACACCATAGAGTCATTTCGCCCACACTATGGAGTCATTTTCGCCCACACTATGGAGTCATTTCGCCCACACTATGGAGTCATTTCGCCAACACTATGGAGTCTATAGGAGCTAGGAGGTTAGGTTATATTTGTTTTAGTGTGTCGAGAACCCCCAACCCCCCCGCTAGGAGGTTAGGTTAGATTTGTTTAGGTTAGGTTAGGGTAGGTTAGATCTGGGTAGTTTAGGTTAGATTTGGTTAGGTTAGGATAGGTTAGATTTGTTTAGGTTAGGTTAGCTTAGGTTAGATTTGGTTAGGTTAGGTTATCGGTGGGTCAAGTCCCCTGCTAGGGTAGGTTAATTTTGGTTAGGTTAGGTTTATTTTGGTTAGGCAATTTTTCGTCATTTCGCCCACAAGACATTTCGTCCACATGTAAGTCAATTCGCCCACATATAAGATCAATTCGCCCACTCTAAGTCAATTCGCCAACAGGATCCATGTCACGGAGTCATGTAACTATATCTTCCCTCTGGCAGAAATGGAATGAGCCACCAGTAACCTTGGCGAAATGACGGTAAATTTCTAGTGTTTGCCCACACTCTCCCACTTCCCCCAAACAAGTTTGGGACCTGTGGGAATGCGGGTTTTCGGGTGGGGAACAAATTATGCGTCGGAAACACGTAATTAAAGAGTTGTGTAGGGGGGGGTAAAATTCCCTAGATCTAGGGTAATTTCCTTATATCTAGAGAAAATTGCCTAACCAAAATAAACCTAACCTAACCAAAATTAACCTACCCTAGCAGGGGGCTTGACCCACCGATAACCTAACCTAACCTACCAAATCTAACCTATCCTAACCTAACCCAAATCTAATCTAACCTAACCTAACCAATCTAATAGGTTAGATAGGTTAGATTTGGTTAGGTTAGGTTAGCTTAGGTTAGATTTGGTTAGGTTAGGTTATCGGTGGGTCAAGCCCTCTGCTAGGGTAGGTTAATTTTGGTTAGGTTAGATTTATTTTGGTTAGGCAATTTTCTCTAGATATAAGGAAATTACCCTAGATCTAGGAAATTTTACCCCCCCTACACAACTCTTTAATTACGTGTTTCCGACGCATAATTTGTTCCCCACCCGAAAACCCCGCATTCCCACAGGTCCCCAAACTTGTTTGGGGGAAGTGGGAGAGTATGGGCAAACACTAGAAATTTAGTCATTTCGCCCAAGGTTACTGGTGGTTCATTCCATTTCTGCCAGAGGAAGTTACATGACTCCATGACATGGATCGTGTGGGCGAATTGACTTTAGAGTGGGCGAATTGACTCTTATATGTGGGCGAATTGACTTACGTGTGGACAAAATGTCTTGTGGGCGAAATGACGAAAATTGCCTAACCAAAATAAACCTAACCTAACCAAAATTAACCTACCCTAGCAGGGGGCTTGACCCACCGATATGCTAACTTAACCAAATCTAACCTAAGCTAACCTAACCTAACCAAATCTAACCTATCCTAACCTAACCAAATCTAATCTAAACTAACCTAACCAAATCTAGCCTAAACTACCCAAATCTAACCTACCCTAACCTAACCTCCTAGCGGGGGGGTTGGGGGTTCTCGACAAACTAAACAAATATAACCTAACCTCCTAGCTCCTATAGACTCCATAGTGTGGGCTAAATGACTCCGTAGTGTGGGCTAAATGACTCCGTAGTGTGGGCGAAATGACCTGTGGGCGAAATGACTCTATGGTGTGGCGAAATGGCATGTGGGCGAAATGACCGGATACCAACCTAACCATTACTGTCGGCAAGTTTTCCCGATTTGTGTAGGGACAAAAATATCCGTAGACGACAGTACCATGCAGGTACCATGAGGCAAGGATGGGTAATGTCATCGTGGTTATGCAACTTGTTTATGGATGGAGTAATAAGATAAATCAAAGCAAAGTTTGGTGATGTTGGTATAGACTCAAGAGTATTCATTGGCTCGTCAAGTAACACTTAAACCATGATGTACCACTACTTATTATGAGAAAAGACAACAAAAGGAACTCAATTAATAAGGTATTTTAATACTATCATAACCATTAATATGTACAGCCTACAAAGAGAAGACTACGACGATGAAAAAAAATCGAGTTGTTTTGGGCAAAATTGATATTCCAGGTGCTATATTTCCGTGCTCGCTGACAACATAGAGAAGACCTGAGGTGATGGTTGATGTGCGAAGGCTTCTAAACCAGGAAAACAGTCACAGCAGAGTCTCATTAAGAAGTAAGCAAGTGGTAGGGACACATTACGTACCTACCAGTTGCTTACCTTTTGACGAGGCTCTGTTATGACTCTGTTTTCTTGGTTTAGAAGCCTCTGCACATCAGCCATTACCTCAGGTCTTCTCTATAGTGTTGTCAGCGAGAACAGAGCACAGTAATATAGCACCTGGAATATCAATTTCGCGCAAAATAACTCGAAATTCTTCCATCGCCGTAGTTTTCCCTTCGTAGGTCCACCCGCGGCGACCCCGCCTTATCCCCACAATGCACCGATGTAAACAAACCGTGACGTAGTTATGGGTAGGGTCCATTGGGCCAAGGAGTGGTCCGAGTAATGCAAGGATCCGAATAATGGGGGGATTATATGTGGGGGGATATGGGAAAAAAAAAATAATAATAATAATTAGGTGTTGTATAGCTAGGAAATTTCGACCCCTTAAAAAAAAAAAAAAAAAAAAAAAAAAAAAAAAAAAAATTCTACGTTATATATATATATATATAGCTAGGAATTTCGACCCCTAAAAAAAAAAAAAAAAAAAATTTCTAGGTGTATTATAGCTAGGAAATTTCAAAGAGGAGGTCCGAATAATGTCAAAGTCCGAATAATGAGGGTCCGAATACGAGAGGTCTTACTGTATTTTTCACTTTCTGTGTTGCTGGTCTGTCTGTCTTTTCTATTTTATTTGTTACTGTTTTGTCTCTGTCACTTTCTGCAGCACTTTACTTTCGGTCCCTTGTTATTCATGGCTCGATCACCTTTGCACTTCACTTCACTTCAATTGCTCTGTTGTAGCTTTTTCTCTCTCAGTTTCCAAAAGTAATGCATCACCTCCTTAATGTTGAAGGGTTGTAATGTAGACGCAGGAGTCAATATAAGCTCCTTTGTTGTGGATACTCTTAAGTTAGAAGGCAAATGTTAAGAAAACTTTACCTTGACCAAACTTTGTAATAGATATACAGTAAAACCTCTCATATTCGGACTAATTGGGGCGAGGAGTGGTCCGAGTAATGCAAGGATCCGAATAATGGGGTGATTATATATGGGGGGATATGTGTAAAAAAAAAAAAAAAAAAATTCTAGGTGTGTATATAGCTAGGAAATGTCGACCCCTAAAAAAAAAAAAAAAAAAAAAAAAAAAAAAAAAAATCTAGGTGTACATACATATAGCTAGGAAATTTCGACCCCTAAAAAAAAAAAAAAAAAAAAAGGAGGTGGTCCGAATAATGTCAAAGTTCGAATAATGAGGGTCCGAATACGAGAGGCTTTACTGTATTTCATTGTCATTGCTATGTATCCCTTTCTAATATAGTACAATAAATAACGAATGTGACAAACAGGTTCCAGAAAATGAAAGAGAGCGCCATCATCATCCAAAAGTACTACCGAGCCCACGCCCAGAAGAGACGGTATCAAAACATGCGGGTGGGCTACATGCGGCTCCAGGCACTGATCCGCTCCAGGGTCGTGTCCCACCGCTTCAAGCACCTGCGTGGCCACATCATCTCCCTGCAGGCAAGGCAGACTCAGGCTTGATATACGCAGACTCAGGCTTGATATACGCAGACTCGGGCTTGATGTACGCAGACTCAGGCTTGATATACGCAGACTCAGGCTTGATATACGCAGACTCAGGCTTGATATACGCAGACTCAGGCTTGATATACGCAGACTCAGGCTTGATATACGCAGACTCGGGCTTGATATACGCAGACTCGGGCTTGATATACGCAGACTCGGGCTTGATATACGCAGACTCGGGCTTGATATACGCAGACTCGGGCTTGATATACGCAGACTCGGGCTTGATATACACACTCAGGCTTGATATACGCAGACTCGGGCTTGATATACGCAGACTCGGGCTTGATATACGCAGACTCGGGCTTGATATACGCAGACTCGGGCTTGATATACACAGACTCAGGCTTGATAGACGCTTGTAAGAATAGAGAAATAGACGGGGAAAGGTTGATGGCTCGTAGTGTTCAACCCCTTCACGCCCAGATCTTTCCTTTACTATATAAAATCGTCTGTTGTTAGCCATAAAATTACGAAAAGTCACTGAATATACCACATTAGCCAGTGAACAAGGATACTAAACTGGTCATAGCTATAAAACATTGCTTATAGTCACTAAAAAGCGTTTAATGGTACCCAAATTACAATGGGAATTACGTTCTGGGCCTCAAGGGTTATATCCTGAGTATGACAGTGTAGCTATAAGAAAATTAAGAGTCCCCTTTAGCTATACATATCACAGCTTCTCGTCCTTATAGCAGGGAGTAAAATGTTGTATTCATTCCATCATTGTTCTACCGACTAAAGGTTCTTATAAAATGAATAGGATATAGTTGATAGGATACAGTTGACAGGCTTTGTTTGATCAAGTTATGGAGTGTAGTGAACAGTGGAGTTTTCATCTCAGCAGTGAAGTACTATTTGTTGGTTGTGTAGCTACAGATCTCTTACTTCAGGGCACATGACTGGCAGTGATATCTTGGTGATCACTTCATTATATCTATTTATTTATTAACAACAGGAACTACCACGTGTAGGCTCACGGCCTCTTGTAGCTTCCTTATTTTCTTATGTTCTCATGTTCTTATGTTTCCTCATTCGTGTTGTCTCAGATTAGGGAACATTACCCTCGCCCTTCCCGTCATAGCTGCCTTACTGTTCTTGTAAGAGTTTATAGCTTCCCTCACACTCATTAAGCCTATAACTTCTACCACAGTGAATGGTTTATATTGGATGTTAACCTCTTCAAACCCAGATCTATCCTTAGCTATACAAAAAGTGTATGTTGTCGAGCCATAAAATTACGAAAACTAGGTGAATATACCAAATTAGTTAGTGGACAAGGATACTAAACAGGTCATATCTATAAAATATTGCTTATATTCACTAAAAATTGTCTAATGGTATCCAAATTACAATGGAAATTATGTTCTGAGTCTCAAGGGGTTATATAGCAGCACGTTTGACAAAGAAAATATCAACATTACATTTTGTATCGATTGACTTTTCCTTGTTGAAACTATAATACTGAAATGCTGTGCAGGCCCGATGTCGTGGTTACCTGGTGAGACGGGAGTTCCACCACAAGCTGTGGGCCGTCACCAAGATCCAGGCTCAGGTGAGAGGCCTCATTGCCCGCCGCCAGTACCGCAAACTGAAGATGAGGGTGGAAGCCGGTCGTCTGAAGGAGGAGGAAGAGAAGGCCCTGAGGCAGCAGATGGACAAACGGAAGGCACGAGAGATTGCAGAAATGAAATACTTGGTGAGTTTGATTTACTCTTGTTATGGATTGGCTGTAGCAAGCTGGAGGAAGATAAGAAACGTAAGAGAAAACCTTTTCTACGTACATGCAATAAAACATATAGACATTTTTTAAGGCGTTGTAATGTTATGGGTAGGTCAATGTGTGATTCCCATTGTCATTTTTTTATATCAGTTTTTCTTTGACTGTTTTACACTTTCATCTACATCGATTTCTTTTTCCCATTCTGTCAGTCACTGGACTTAACAAAACAAACTTTAACATGTAGCTTTAAGACAACATGCTTTAAGGTAGTACAGTGGAGCTCCATTTTGGTATCCGGCACATTTGAAGAAGAAGAAAACTCCCTATTTTTTTTTTCAACACTTTATCAAATTTGTGGAACAGTGCACCTACATTATCGTGCATGATGTAATGTCTCTTCACTGCAACCAGAACGAGTTTTTTCTGCAGAGAGGGAAAAATTGCAAGCAGGGAGATATACGCGACTTTATGAAAGTATCCTCTTTAAAAGCCTCTCAAGCATCACCACCCAACACTTTCCATCATGGCCACCCAACACTTTCAATCATGGCCACCCAACACTTTCAATCATGGCCACCCAACACTTTCCATCATGGCCACCGAACACTTTCCATCATGGCCACCCAACACTTTCAATCATGGCCACCCAACACTTTCCATCATGGCCACCGAACACTTTCCATCATGGCCACCCAACACTTCATCATGGCACCAACACTTTCAATCATGCACCAAACTTCATCATGGCCACCGAAATTTCCATCATGCACCAACACTTTCAATCATGGCACCAACACTTCATCATGGCCACGAACATTTTCACATGCCACCAACACTTTCAAACATGGCACCCAACACTTCCATTTCAATGACACGAACACTTCAATCATGGCCAACCAACACTTTCAATCATGCCACCAACACTTTCATACATGGCACGAACACTTTCATCATGCCACCCAACACTTTCACATGGGCACCCAAACTTTCATCAGCACCAACACTTCAATCATGGCACGAACACTTTCCATCATGGCCACCGAACACTTTCCATCATGGCCACCCAACACTTTCCATCATGGCCACCCAACACAGCCTGTCTGCCAGTACAAGTGTGTCTTTCTGATGACAATGATATGTTATTATACATGGGGATATGTTCTACATCAAGCTGGCACTAAATACATTGAATGTATTTAAATACTAAATACTAAATACATGGGAGAAATGTATTTAAATACTAAATACTAAATACATGGGAGAAATGTATTTAAATACTAAATACATTTTACGAATGTATTTAAATACTAAATACTAAATACATCAATTTGATTTAAATACATTTATAGATACATTTTAAATGCACACAAATTTTAACATGTCCGTAAAAAATGGATTTCCTTAGGTTTTGGGTTTCTTTAGAAATTTCCTTCTCAGGCCTAAATTTCCTTAAAACAAGGAAATTTCCTTGAAAGTGGAAGCACTGGTTCACTGTAACATCGGGGTTGCCAGATAGTGGGACGGGTTTATGGCCAAATTAACTGATAAAAAAGTATTTACATTTTTATATTATGAGTATTTAAATACAATGTATTTAAATACTCATAAATGTATTTAAATACGTATTTAAATACAATGTATTTAAATAGTGCCCAGCTCTGCCTACACTACAGTAATACAGAACTCATAGTAGTGGTAAGTGTAGATGTAAGTGTGGGAATAAAGTGAAATGTAGGAAGTGAAGAGTTAATGAAGGGATAACAAAACTCCCGCCAAGACCAACACACTGGAGCAACACACTTTATATTGTCTTTGGGATATAGTGAAGCAAAGTTTTATTCTTAGGAAGTTTTTTGTAGTATTTATGGGTATACCTCAAGTATCTCTATCATCATAAAGTACACCTTCCTGTATCCAAAATGTTCCCATACCCGGTACAGCCCGCTGAGGTGGGAGGGTTAGAGGGAGTTAAAAGCCACTCTACTTTAATACAGTTTTATGATTTATTATGATTTATGATGATTATGATTTATTACGATTTATTATGATTTTGTGATTTATTATGATTTTTTTATTTATTATGATTTATTATGATTTTTTTATTTATGATTTTTTTATTTATAATGATTTTTTTATTTATTATGATTTTTTTATTTATTATGATTTTTTTATTTATTATGATTTTTTTATTTATTATGATTTTTTTATTTATTATGATTTTTTTATTTATTATGATTTTTTTATTTATTATGATTTTTTTATTTATTATGATTTTTTTATTTATTATGATTTTTTTTATTTATTATGATTTATTATGATTTTTATGATTTATTATGATTTTTTTATTTATTATGATTTTTTTATTTATTATGATTTATTGTGATTTATTATGATTTATTATGATTTATTATGATTTTTTTATTTATTATTTATTATGATTTTTATGATTTATTATGATTTATTATGATTTATTATGATTTTTTTATTTATTATGACTTATTATGATTTATTATGATTTATTATGATTTTTTTATTTATTATGATTTATTATGATTTATTATGATTTATTATGATTTATTATGATTTATTATGACTTCTTTTTCAAGCCTGTAATATGTGTGATTTTAGGAGCGGCTGAAAGAGATGGAGAGAGCCGAGGAAGTAAGTGCCAGGGAGGAGCGGCAGATGATAGAAGTGAAAATGGAACGTGTGAGGAAAGCCGAGAGTCGATTTGAGAGTGATGAACCATTAGACGATTCTCAACTGGTGGATCAAATATTTGAGTTCCTTCCTCCCGATTCTGCATCAGAGACCCAGGCACCTCCTTCACGTTTCCAGGTAAGAGGGGATCTCAAAACAATGTTGTGTTGTAACATTTAACATGCCTGCTGTGTATGGCAAACATGAAGTGAATAAAATTGCCAACACAAATCCCACCCGTCAAGATGCATTGTTTTTGCAGGACTTACCAACGGCAGGCAAAGGTGTGGTCTCCGAGGATGACATCATGTCGCCCATTCCTCGCCCACCCGGAGACCACGATGAAGACTTGTCAGAGTACAAATTCCAGAAATATGCAGCCACCTATTTCCAGGGCAATGTCAACCACCAGTACACCCGCAAGCAGCTCAAGCAGCCACTTCTGCAGCTGCAAACTCAGGGCGACCAGCTGGTGAGGATCAGAATTGGAACAACTTGTCATTTTAGTGATGTCAATTTTATGCCTGTATTGAAGCATATGAGGAACACTTGCTGAATAAGTGTTAAAAGCACGAGTGTTAAAAAAAGCTTCCAGTACAGTCCACACACTAGAACACATAGCTAATCTAAAACTAAGTACATACACTAGAACACATAGCTAATCTAAGTACTACATACACTAGAACACATAGCTAATCTAAGTACATACACTAGAACACATAGCTAATCTAAGTACTACATACACTAGAACACATAGCTAATCTAAGTACATACACTAGAACACATAGCTAATCTAAGTACTACATAACACTACACAAGTGAAAAGTTGCATGACACAGTATGGAGAAATGTAAAAGAAAATATTAGAAAGACACTGTAAAAGAGGATAATATTAATAGCTTGGAGTCTAGATAAAATATAATTACTTGGTATCCTTTTGTAAAAGCTATTAGCAAATAATTAGCTCACAACTGAGTCCTTTTTTATTGTGTGTCTATTTGTTCATCTATTTAGCATATTTAGCGTGTTTTTAGAAGGCATGAAATGACATTGTTTCCCCCCCCAGGCTGCCATGGCCCTGTGGGTCACCATCCTGCGCTTCATGGGCGACATGGCCGAGCCCAAGTATCACATGATGGACCGGGACACAACGTCTGTCATGTCCAAGGTGTCGGCGACTCTTGGCAGAAATTTCATCAAGAGTAAAGAGTTCCAGGAAGCACAACTGATGGGCATGGATCCTGTGAGTCACTTTTTGTGGAGGCATTGGAGGTGTTTGTGTTGAGGCAGATGGTGAAAAACTGGCACTGCCTGCTCACTGTAGACAGCACAGATTTTAGGTCAATCCCTTGATTCACTTCACATATTAGATCACTATTGATAGACGTTAGCCATGATTCAAGAGGATCTCCCATGGATCAAACCAACGACAAATATGATACATTGAATCTCAAATTACCTACTGAAACTACAGCAGTTGTCAGTGGCCAGTTTTTGATACTGTGTTTGATGTAATCTGTCCTGATCGTTGATGTTTTTCTACACAGCAAATCTTTTTTTAAAGGAGAGGAAGATTATTATTATGATTTTTCTGTATTGCAGGTGGTGTATATGTCTCAGAAGAACCGCAGCATCAGGCACAAGCTGGTCTCACTGACACTGAAAAGAAAACACAAACTGGGCGATGACGTGCGGCGGCGCCTGCAGGAGGAAGAGTACACTGCCGAGAGCTACACGTCTTGGCTGGACTCCAGACCCACATCCAACCTTGAGAAGCTGCACTTTATTATTGGTCACGGTATTCTCAGGGCAGAACTCAGGTAATGATTCCCAGTGAAGAGGATCTATCTATCTATTTATCTATCTATCTAGCAATATTTATAATGGCAGTTTGCAGGATTATCAAGAATGCTTCCTACAGTTTACAGTAATGATTTTACTAATTGCATTCAACCATGATCCTTCTCACGTTAAAGTCCTTTTGAGTCATTTTGTAAATTGATCAAAACCAAACAGCAGGACATGAGCAGTGTTACTCCCTGTGATCTTCAATGTCGTCCTTTTTACTGTCACCCGGGCAGAGCAGCTACATAACATTATTTGATTCCATTTAGCTGTTGATTATTTACTCAATTTTGCTGAATAGCCTATCTAATGATCAATGCTTATACTCCAAGAGAGAGAACATAAGTTTCCTAATCCTGGAATGATCTTGTTTGCAGAGATGAAGTATATTGTCAAATCTGCAAGGAACTGAGCAATAATCCCTCCAAGTCCTCCCATGCCAGAGGGTGGATTCTCTTGTCCCTTTGTGTGGGCTGCTTTGCTCCCTCAGAAAACTTTGTGAAGTACCTGCTATCCTTTATTCGTGAAGGCCCTCCAGGGTACGCACCCTACTGTGAGGAGAGACTGAAGAGGACCTTTGCCAATGGCACCAGAAATCAGCCTCCAAGTTGGCTAGAACTTCAGGTATTGAATGTTTCACCTTTTTGGCAAGACTTGTGAAAATGTAAAGTAGATGATAGGGAAACTAAATCAGAACAAGTTGATCAAAACCATATAAAATTATGCAAAAAATATTAGCAAAGTGAGACGAGATAAGTTGAGCGATGTGTAGTGCTTACTAGATCAAGGGTGGCAATGTAAGGCATCAAGAAGCAAGTGTTGCCTCTATAGATGTCAAGGGTGGGAATGTAAGGCATCAAGAAGCAAGTGTTGCGCCACTATAGATGTCAAGGGTGGGAATGTAAGGCATCAAGAAGCAAGTGTTGCCTCTATAGATGTCAAGGGCGGGAGTGTAAGGCATCAAGAAGCAAGTGTTGCCTCTATAGATGTCAAGGGCGGGAGTGTAAGGCATCAAGAAGCAAGTGTTGCCTCTATAGATGTCAAGGGTGGGAATGTAAGGCATCAAGAAGCAAGTGTTGCCTCTATAGATGTCAAGGGCGGGAGTGTAAGGCATCAAGAAGCAAGTGTTGCCTCTATAGATGTCAAGGGTGGGAATGTAAGGCATCAAGAAGCAAGTGTTGCGCCACTATAGATGTCAAGGGTGGGAATGTAAGGCATCAAGAAGCAAGTGTTGCGCCACTATAGATGTCAAGGGTGGGAATGTAAGGCATCAAGAAGCAAGTGTTGCGCCACTATAGATGTCAAGGGTGGGAATGTAAGGCATCAAGAAGCAAGTGTTGCGCCACTATAGATGTCAAGGGTGGGAATGTAAGGCATCAAGAAGCAAGTGTTGCGCCACTATAGATGTCAAGGGTGGGAATGTAAGGCATCAAGAAGCAAGTGTTGCGCCACTATAGATGTCAAGGGCGGGAGTGTAAGGCATCAAGAAGCAAGTGTTGCCTCTATAGATGTCAAGGGTGGGAATGTAAGGCATCAAGAAGCAAGTGTTGCCTCTATAGATGTCAAGGGCGGGAGTGTAAGGCATCAAGAAGCAAGTGTTGCCTCTATAGATGTCAAGGGCGGGAGTGTAAGGCATCAAGAAGCAAAAGAGGCCTCTATAGATGTCAAGGGCGGGAGTGTAAGGCATCAAGAAGCAAAAGAGGCCTCTATAGATGTCACAGTATAGTAGAGAGACTGTGAAGGGATGAGAAAGAAAGGTCACAGATGGGAGAAGAGCTGAGATGTTGAAATATATTGGAGAAAATTTGAACTCCAAACTCTAAATAGTTGGGGTCTCTCTCCCAATACTCTAAATTGGGGTCTTTAAAAGGGAGTCTGGATAAATTCATGGATTGGAAAGAGAGGTGGATGTAGGTAGAGTTAAGTAACAGGAACTACCTCGTATAGGTCTCACGGCCTCTAGTAGCTTCCTTATTTTCTTATGTTCTTATGTTTTTAATCCAGGCCACCAAGTCCAAGAAGCCACTGATGCTGCCCATCACCTTCATGGACGGCAACACCAAGACGCTGTACGCTGACTCCGCCACCACAGCCAGGGAGTTGTGTAACCAGCTGTCCGACAAGATTGGCCTGCGAGATCAGTTTGGCTTCTCCCTCTACATCGCCCTGTTTGATAAGGTAAGTAACCCTTCACGCCCAGATCTTTCCTTGGCTATATGAAATCGTCTGTTATTAGCCATAAAACTACAAAAAAGTTACTAAATACAGTAAAACCTCTCGTATTCGAACTTTGACATTATTCGGACCTCATATTTTTTTTTTTTTTAGGGGTCGAAATTTCCTAGCTAATATATACACCTAGATTTTTTATTTCTTAGCTATATAAATTATACACCTAGAATTTAATATTTTTTTTTTTTTTTACATATCCCCCCATATATAATCCCCCCATTATTCGGATCCTTGCATTACTCGGACCACTCCTTGGCCCAATTAGTCCGAATATGAGAGGTTTTACTGTATACCAAATTAGCTAATGGACAAGGATATTATACAGGTCATATCTATATAATATTGCTTATGTTTATTAAAAATTGTCTAATGGTACCCAAATTACAATGGAAATTAGGCTCTGGGTGTCAAGGGGTTAATTAGTACCTGCCTTGTGTGCCTGGTACTATCATTCCCCACCAAAACAAAAAGTAGAAATAACTTCGGATAAGGCCAGACAAGCGAAAAAATAAATACATGCACATACACTTTGGTCCATATTAACTTTCAGGTTTCTTCTCACTCAAACAGTATTGAAATAATTAACCAATTTATAAAACAATTCACTCTACTAATGATACAGCGTCATCCACAAACCGTTTAGTATTGAGCTTCCATTTTGTGTTATCTATACTCTTCTCTGTGCAACATTCCCAACTGTAGTTATCATGTCTCTTACCACACCGTCCATCAACAAATCAACTAACATCATCAACAAATCATCAACAAATCTAACTCTACTTTCATTCATTATTGATTTGCAAACTACATAACAATAGGGTGGTGAATGATAGGAATGAACTCAGTCGTCAGGTGGTCAATGCGGAGTCTATTGGGGTCTTTAAAGGGAGTCTGGATGGATGGGGAGGAGAGGTGGATGTAGGTAAAGCTAAGTAACAGGAACTACCTCGTGTAGGTCTCGCGGCCTCTTGTAGCTTCCTTATTTTCTTATGTTCTTATGTTCTTATAACACTGTGTTGGGTAGGTGTCATCGCTTGGCAGTGGGGGCGACCATGTCATGGATGCCATCAGTCAGTGTGAGCAGTATGCCAAGGAGCAGGGGGCACAGGAGAGGAATGCTCCATGGAGGCTGTTCTTCAGGAAGGAAATATTTGCTCCCTGGCATGATCCCACGGAAGACCCGGTGGCCACAAATCTGATCTACCAACAGGTAATATAACCATGATGAACTTTTGATAAGTTTTATTACAACCATTAATTGCTGTTTGAGCTTTTTGAACACAGTAATTACCATATTTGAAATCTGAAAATGAGTGACACAAAACAGTATGTATATAGAGATAATATCAGGCTTTCTTTCTTTTAAACCAGATATTCACAGTGGTAGTAGTTCATTAGACATTTAGACACCAGATATTCACAGTGGTAGTAGTTCATTAGACATTTAGACACCAGATATTCACAGTGGTAGTAGTTCATTAGACATTTAGACACCAGATATTCACAGTGGTAGTAGTTCATTAGACATTTAGACACCAGATATTCACAGTGGTTGTAGTTCATTAGACATTTAGACACCAGATATTCACAGTGGTAGTAGTTCATTAGACATTTAGACACCAGATATTCACAGTGGTAGTAGTTCATTAGACATTTAGACACCAGATATTCACAGTGGTTGTAGTTCATTAGACATTTAGACACCAGATATTCATAGTGGTAGTAGTTCATTAGACATTTAGACACCAGATATTCACAGTGGTAGTAGTTCATTAGACATTTAGACACCAGATATTCACAGTGGTAGTAGTTCATTAGACATTTAGACACCAGATATTCATAGTGGTAGTAGTTCATTAGACATTTAGACACCAGATATTCATAGTGGTAGTAGTTCATTAGACATTTAGACACCAGATATTCATAGTGGTAGTAGTTCATTAGACATTTAGACACCAGATATTCACAGTGGTAGTAGTTCATTAGACATTTAGACACCAGATATTCATAGTGGTAGTAGTTCATTAGACATTTAGACACCAGATATTCACAGTGGTTGTAGTTCATTAGACATTTAGACACCAGATATTCACAGTGGTAGTAGTTCATTAGACATTTAGACACCAGATATTCACAGTGGTTGTAGTTCATTAGACATTTAGACACCAGATATTCATAGTGGTAGTAGTTCATTAGACATTTAGACACCAGATATTCACAGTGGTTGTAGTTCATTAGACATTTAGACACCAGATATTCACAGTGGTTGTAGTTCATTAGACATTTAGACACCAGATATTCACAGTGGTAGTAGTTCATTAGACATTTAGACACCAGATATTCACAGTGGTAGTAGTTCATTAGACATTTAGACACAAGACGGAAGCATGTGGGAGGGTCTTAATGTTCTGGCTTGTTTGTCCTCGGAGGTGGTACGAGGCGTGAAGTTTGGGGAGTACCGCTGTGACAAGGACGAGGACCTCTCCATGATTGCCGCACAGCAATACTACATTGAGTTTGGAAATGACATGAACACTGATCGCCTCCTTAATAACTTGACGGGTTACATACCAGACTACTGTGTGTCTGCCGGGGACAAGGCTATTGACCGCTGGGCTGGCCTGGTGGTGGCTGCCTACAGGAAGAGTTACTACGTCAAGGAAAGAGTGCAGTCCCTCAAAGTCAAGGAAGATGTTGTCAGTTATGCCAAATTTAAGTGGCCGCTTCTCTTCTCCAGGTTCTATGAGGCCTTTAGGTAAGTTTTCTGCCACATGGTTTCATAAGTCGTTACAGCAGGGTAGCCCAGAAACCCTCGTGTAGATTGGTTGATCTCAAACCTTTGGGTGTTGATGACTGTATAGGCCAGCATATACATTTCAAGTTTCTATTTCAAAATTTATAAAAACAAACTTGTGCCAAATCAAATCTAGCCATATTCTGTCTCTGCAACAACTCTGTGGTTGCAGCGTTACTCTCACGCACGCTGCCAACACACAGGGCAGGTTACTGTTCAGATAGACATGGCCCTGAGAGCTCTATTATCATGGTCTATCTACAGTATAGGATGTTTTTATAACAATTAATGAATGAAAAGAATAATTCTGGGCTAACAGTGCATGGGTTGAGGCAGCTCTAAATAAATGTATGATAGAACATACTATAAACAATTTTCCAAGAGATTTTCTTGTGGACTATGGATGCGTCTTATAGGCTTGCAAACACGCCAGCTGCTTCCTCTGCAGAGGTTGAATATTATGATTTTATTTACTCATTAAATAGATGTTAGACCCAGCTGAAAGACATTTATAACTAATGGTGATAATGTAACTGCTGATTTATATCACTTTACCCAGATACTCGGGGCCCAACTTGCCGAAGAACGATGTGATTATTGCTGTGAACTGGACGGGTGTGTATGTTGTTGACGACCAGGAGCAGGTGCTGCTGGAGTTGTCCTTCCCAGAGATCACCACGGTGTCCTGTGACAAGACCCAAAAAGTGTACACCCAAACCTTCACTCTGTCCACCGTCAGAGGGGAAGAGTTCACCTTCCAGAGCCCCAACAGTGAGGACATTCGAGACTTGGTCGTCTACTTCCTTGAGGGCCTGAAGAAGCGCTCCAAGTTTGTGATTGCCCTGCAAGACTACAAACCACCGGGTGAGTCATGTGTACTGCCTCGTACAATGCTTGTATAGTCTACCGTGAGATCAGTAGTTTTTTTGGCAGCCATTTCATGTTTTGGTTCTGAAATGTACCTTTACAACTCTTGACTGACAATGTTTGCTGCTAAGAAGATTCAGGTGAAATATTTTCTTGACAAGTTTACTTTCCCTCTAGGTGACAACATAAGCTTCCTCACCTTCAATAAGGGAGACTTAATACTGCTGGAGGAAGATTCTTCAGGCGAGTCGGTGATGAGTGCGAACTGGTGCGTGGGACGCTGCGAACGCACAGAAGAGAAGGGCGACTTCCCGGCCGAGACTGTCTATGTCCTTCCAGCAGTGACCAAACCTCCACCAGACATCTTGGTGAGTAGCCAGGGGTATGAGGCCTAATCAAGAGGACACAAAACAATATAAGGATACAAGGAGACTGCAAAAGGCCACATGACCTACTTGAGGCAGATCCTGTATAATATGAAGGTACTGTAAGGTGAAAGATTATGAAGGATATGGAGGATCTACAGAGGTACATCGTCATCAGTAAGTATTCGTCCTATAGTCAATTCCTGTTAGTTCTTTCTTGGATGTTGCCTTACATTTGCTTGCAAGGCTTTATGAAACAATAGTGATAAGTTACACTGATTTTCCTGTCTGCTACCTAGGCACTGTTCACTGCTGAGGGAGCTGAGCACGGCCGCAAGCTGTTCACCCCACAAGTCAATGGCGGTGACTCCCAGGAGAAGCCACACTCACTGGAGGAGTATTCTCTGGACCACTTCAGGTAGGGTGTCATGACTTCATTTTTCAGGGTATTTTTAGGGGAAAAAGTATGTCTTATAAGCCGTAAAATACGTTAGCTCTCGACTCTTTGATCGATCGACGACTCATATTTGCTTCGTCAAGTCCAAGCAAATTCATGCCGTGTCATCGTGCCTAAAGCCTGAAGTTAGAAGTTAGAGTTATCATTTTCTTTGGTTCTTCTACAGGCCACCCCCAAAACGCACCGTGTCCCGCGCCATGACGCTCACCTCTGCACGGCGTCTCACCAATGACGTTTTGTGGAAATACTCGCGAGAGCCCATCAAACAACCACTTCTGAAAAAGCTTCTCCATAAAGATGAACTTGCCCAAGAAGCTGTGTATGCCTTCAATGCCATCCTGAAGTATATGGGAGACTTGCCTTCCAGGAGAGCCAGACAAGGGAACGATCTCACGGACCAGATCTTTGATGGACCGTTAAAGCATGTAAGCTCTTAGTGTCTCATGACTGGTTTTAGTAAACTGTTCAACATACTTAAAGATTATCCTTAGAAAAATAACCTTAATTAGCTTTTCATGAATGTACAGATAATTGACAACACTGAAAATTCAATCTTGGCCAAATACCATTACTGAGGAAGTCCCAGACTCAATCATTAGATATCATCATAGACTTGAGGTACTGTACATTGGTTTGAAGTAATGACATGGACATCCAGTAGAGTAAAGTTTTTTTGTTAGTTTTCAGTAACTTCCTTAACGTGCAGCAATAGCTTGGCTAGTGAAGTGAGAGGATACTTGGGCTCCTATTTTTGACATTCATTCTGAGAGGAAATTGTTGATATTACTTTATCTATGAAATAGCACACGTGTGTTATTGGATTTCTAACATGATAATTATTGAGCCTATGTTCTGTAACAGGAAATATTGCGGGATGAGATCTATTGCCAAGTCATGAAGCAGCTAACAGACAACAGAAATCGGCTGAGTGAGGAGCGAGGGTGGGAGCTGATGTGGCTAGGCACCGGCCTCTTTGCCTGCTCCCAGAATTTAGTAAAGGTAAATATTATTAAAAAAAACATGTTTGCAATACATTAATGATGTGTAGTCAGTGTAATGGTGGGAATGATGAGGAATATGAAGTGATGCTTTGAAAAGATGAATTTGAGGTGATGAAAGCTGAAAGCTTTTTCTTCCTTCCTCAGGAACTGTCTCAATTCCTGCGCACTAGAAGGCACCCCATCGCCCAGGACTCTTTACACAGACTGCAGAAAACCATCAAGCAGGGACAGCGTAAATATCCACCCCACCAAGTGGAGGTGGAGGCCATTCACCACAAGACAACACAAATCTTCCACAAGGTAGGAAGGAAGTGTTACTCTTTTTATAGAATAAGTTTTGAAGTTTGTGAAACATATTACATATTACTTAGTTGTTGCAAAAGTTATGCACACATGTCGATGATTTCAGACATGACATCTTCTAGTAGTTAAAGTTAACCCTTAAGGATGCTTCCCTGGTATTCCTTAACCTAATGCTGTATACAAACCTACAGGTTTATTTCCCGGATGACACAGATGAAGCTTTTGAGGTTGACTCTTCTACACGAGCCAGAGACTTCTGTTCCTCCATAGCCCAGCGCCTTAACCTCAAGAGCTCGGAAGGGTTCTCATTGTTTGTCAAGATAGCTGACAAGGTCATCTCTGTTCCTGAAGGAGATTTCTTCTTTGACTTTGTGAGGCATCTTACAGACTGGATCAAGAAAGCGCGCCCTTCTAGGGATGGTAAGTCAATTACACCTTTACTTATTACAGTTATCTCTAAAAGGTTCATAGCAACATCAAATAATAATACTGATTATTCTAATGTCAGCCACATCATTTTAACACCATTTACTTTTTCCCTGAACCACTAGTTTCATAGTGGTCAAAATTATTGTAATGATAGGCAGGGAGATGTGTGTTTTGCTGCTGAAAGTGATCATCTGGCTGCTTTATGAGATGCAATTTAACGTTTGCTCTGAGGTAGTCTTGAGTCTATCCTATGCTAACCTATCCTATGCTATGCTATGTAATTATATATATAACACATACTATAAACACTATTTATCATGAAATAATATTATATTGTACCATGTTTCAGTGAGTTTGGGTGTGCCATGGGGCCCGGGGCAACTGAGGGGCATACACGAGTTCCATTAATCCAAACTTTTGGATCGTCTAGACAGGTCCCCACTAATTGGTCCAATTTATAGAGGATTTACTGCAGTTCAAATGTAACCCCTTCACGCCCAGATCTTTCCTTTCCTATAAAAAATTGTCAAATAGTATGTTGTCAGCCATAAAATTACGAAAAGTAACTTAATATGCCAAATTAGTCAGTGGCAAGGATACTAGGCAGGTCATATCTATAAAACTGCATATAACTAAAAATCGTCTAATGGTACCCAAATTACAATGGAAATTACCTTCTGGGTCTCAAGGGGTTAATGAGAAAGAGAACCCAAGGGCACAAGAATAAGGTGTATGGCCAGATGCTAACTAAAACTTTTCTTTTTTGACCTAAGAGTCCCGAGAAACAGGTGCAAGACTAGACTAAACTAAATCAGATGGCGCATAAAATTGTTTCACTGTATAGAATATGTTACAGCCATCCATTTCTTTCCAGGTACTACACCGCACTTCACCTACCAAGTATTCTTTATGAAGAAACTATGGACCAACACTGTGCCAGGAAAGGACCGCAATGCTGACATCATTTTCCATTTCCACCAGGAGCTCCCCAAGCTTCTACGAGGTATAGTATTTTGTTCTCACGTTGCACTCCACTTGTAATGATCTGTAGTGAAGAGAAAATAAAATGAAATTGAGGAAGTTATAATACAAATGTTACTTTATAATATTGATGCAGATAAAGGGTGATGAATAAGGATCTAATGCTTAACGTCTTCACAGGTTACCATCGGTGCACCAAGGATGAGGCAGCAAGCTGGCTGCTGTCGTGTACAGAGTTCGCTTTGGGGAAAGTAAACAAGAACTTTCTCTCATCCCGTAAGTTTGCTACTGTCCTTCTGTTACCTGTCTTATCCACAACCCTTCAAAGTTCACCTTGGACATCTTGAGTACAGTAAAACCTCTCATATTCGGACTAATTGGGCCAAGGAGTGGTCCGAGTAATGCAAGGATCCGAGTAATGGGGGGATATGTAAAAAAAAAAAAAAAAAAAAAAAAAAAAAAAAAAAAAAAAAAAAAATAGTTGTATATATAGCTAGGAAATGTCGACCCCTAAAAAAATTAAAAAATAAAAATCTAGGTGTATAGCTAGGAAATTTCGACCCCTGAAAAAAAAAAAGAAAAAAAAAATCTAGGTGTATATATATATATAGCTAGGAAATTTCGACCCCTAAAAAAAAGAAAAAAAAAAAAGAAAAAAAAGCAGGTCCGAATAATGTCAAAGTCCGAATAACGAGGGTCCGAATACGAGAGGTTTTACTGTATTTTGTTATCTGCACATTTTTTTGTTCAAATGAAGAGGGATATTTATACTCTACATTGACCTTGTTCAAGACAACTCTCGTGCAACCCATAAAGTTCATGACCCTGATTACTGATTTATTTGTGACCCTGTAGTAGGCTGCTGGATGTTAGGGCACAGACCACATGGCATACAGGGTTAGAAAAGTAATATTTGTAGAATAAATAAATATAGGCCAACAGTTTTGCTTACCACAATACCACAGGCACCTTTATAAGTACAAAGAAAATAGAAAAGTCGAGCTTCATCTGCAAGAAATCACAAATATCATGTGTCCTTGCTACTTGCCACTATTTTTTGTTCTAGGCTTCACAACTACATCTCTTCCCTCGTACTGCCACCACTACTTCACTTGCTAATCGCCTCTTGGAGAACCAGCTTATCAAATGAATTGCCTGGAGTCGCACTATATTGCCCTGCTCAAGCTAAACATTCTAACTAACCCTAACCCTTAACTTTGAAATTAGTATAAAACTTTTTAATTTGCTAATACAGTATGTCAAATAATTTCAGGAATATGTTGAGAGACCTCATACCTGCAGACCTCAGCAAAGCTCAAAGTACCAATGAATGGAAGAGAGTTATCGTGCAGCACTATAATAATGATTCAGGTAATGTAACCATGTTGTTTTATATGCATAGATAAACATTTAAACATGGTGTACTGTTTGGCTATACTTTAGTAGAAATGTTGGAATGAAGTAAAGCACCATAACGGATTACATAGGGAGTTTAGAAAAGCTTGACGAAAAATATCCCCAAACAAGACTTATTATGGATGAAAAATATCCCAAACAAGACTTATTATGGATGAAAAATATCCCAAACAAGACTTATTATGGATGAAAAATATCCCAAACAAGACTTATTATGGTTGAAAAATATCCCAAACAAGACTTATTATGGTTGAAAAATATCCCAAACAAGACTTATTATGGATGAAAAATATCCCAAACAAGACTTATTATGGTTGAAAAATATCCCAAACAAGACTTACTAAGGATGAAAAATATCCCAAAACAAGACTTATTAAGGGTGAAAAATATCCCAAACAAGACTTACTAAGGATGAAAAATATCCCAAAACAAGACAATTATTAAGGATGAAAAATATCCCAAAACAAGACTTATTAAGGATGAAAAATATCCCAAACAAGACTTACTAAGGATGAAAAATATCCCACAACAAGACAATAATTAGTAAGGATGAAAAATATCCCAAAACAAAAGACTTATTATGGATGAAAAATATCCCAAAACAAGACGTATTAAGGATGAAAAATATCCCAAAACAAGACGTATTAAGGATGAAAAATATCCCAAAACAAGACTTATTATGGATGAAAAATATCCCAAAACAAGACGTATTAAGGATGAAAAATATCCCAAAACAAGACGTATTAAGGATGAAAAATATCCCAAAACAAGACAATAATTAGTAAGGATGAAAAATATCCCAAAACAAGACTTATTATGGATGAAAAATATCCCAAAACAAGACGTATTAAGGATGAAAAATATCCCAAAACAAGACGTATTAAGGATGAAAAATATCCCAAAACAAGACTTATTAAGGATGAAAAATAACCCAAAACAAGACTTACTAAGGATGAAAAATATCCCAAAACAAGACTTACTAAGGATGAAAAATATCCCAAAACTAGACTTACTAAGGATGAAAAATATCCCAAAACAAGACTTATTAAGGATGAAAAATATCCCAAAACTAGACTTACTAAGGATGAAAAATATCCCAAAACAAGACTTATTAAGGATGAAAAATATCCCAAAACAAGACTTACTAAGGATGAAAAATATCCCAAAACAAGACTTATTAAGGATGAAAAATATCCCAAAACAAGACTTATTAAGGATGAAAAATATCCCAAAACAAGACTTATTAAGGATGAAAAATATCCCAAAACTTACTAAGGATGAAAAATATCCCAAAACAAGACTTACTAAGGATGAAAAATATCCCAAAACAAGACTTATTAAGGGTGAAAAATATCCCAAAACAAGACTTATTAAGGATGAAAAATATCCCAAAACTAGACTTATTAATGATGAAAAATATCCCAAAACAAGACTTGTTTTGCGATATTTTTCATCCATAATAAGTCTTGTTTTGGGATATTTTTCATCCTTAGTAAGTCTAGTTTTGGGATATTTTTCATCCTTAGTAAGTCTTGTTTTGGGATATTTTTCATCCTTATAGTAGTTTTGGCATCTTTTTCTTTAATAAGTCTTCTTTTGGGATATTTTTATCATCCTTAATAGTCTTGTTTTGGGATATTTTTCATCCTTAATAAGTTTTTGGGTATTTTTCATCCTTATAAGTTTGTTTTGGGATATTTTTCACTTAGTAAGTCTAGTTTGGGATATTTTTCATCCTTAGTAAGTCTGTTTTGGGATATTTTTATCCTTAGTAATATTTTTGGGATATTTTATCTATAGATAATATCTAAAGTCTTTGGGATATTTTCAATCCTTAATAATCTAGTTTTGGGATATTTTTCAACTATAATCTTAGGTTGGAAAATTATCAACCTTAAGATAAAAATATCCCTAAAAGATTATTAGGGAAATAATTCACCTTAAAAGACTTTTCTGAAATTATTCAGATAAAATTGATTGGAATAATTTTTATCTAAAAGTATCTAATGATAATATTCAAACCTTAATAACTGTTTTGGGAAATTTCCAACTAAACTTATTAGGATGAAATATCCCAAAACTTGTTTAGGATGAAAAATATCCCAAACTAGACTTATTAGGGAAAAAATATCCCAAAACGATTATTAAGGATGAAAAAAATCCCAAAACAAGACTTATAAATAAAAATATCCTAAAAAAACTTACTAAGGATGAAAAAATCCCAAAACAAACTTAAGATGAAAATAAAAATACCTAAAGGATAAAATTCAAAACGAAATAATTAGTGAAAAATACCCAAAAAGACTTATTAAGGATAAAAATTCCAAAACAAGACTTATTAAGGATGAAAAATATCCCAAACAAATTATAAGGATGAAAAACCCAAAACAGACTATAAGATGAAAATATCCAAAACAAGATTATAGAGAAAAAAAACAAATTAAGGTGAAAAATATCCAAAAAACAGACATTAATAAAGATCAAAAAATATGACAAAACTACTTAAAAAAGATCTAAAGATAGAAAATATCCAAAACTAGACTTACTAGGATGAAAAATATCCAAAAAGACTTTAAGGTGAAAAATATCCAAAACAACTTAAGGATAAAATATTCCGAAAACAGACTTATAAGGATAAAATATCCAAAACAAGACTTTGATAGATGAAAAATATCCCAAAACAAGTTAAGATAAAATTCCCAAAACAAGATTTAAGATGAAAATACCAAAACAAGACTTTTGGAGAAAAATATCCCAAAACTAGACTTATTAAGATGAAAAATTCCCAAACTAGTTTAAGATGAAAAATATCCAAAAAGACTTAAGTATGAAAAATATAAATATATTACTAAATAAACAGATATTTAAGGATAATTAAATAAAATCCCTAAAACAGATATTTAGGATGAAAATATTCCAAAATAACTCATGATAAAATATCACAGATTACTAAGGAAAAATATTCCCAAAACAAACTTTAAGGATAAATTCAGAATAATTCATAGAGAATATTATGGAAAAAATACTTCACTTAAGATGAAAAATATCCCAAAACAATTATTAAGGAGAAAATATCCCAAACAAACTTATAATGATGAAAATATTCCCAAACTAGTTATATAGGATGAAAATATCCCAAAACAAAACTTATAGGATGAAAAATTCCAAAACTAGACTTATTAAGGATGAAAATATCCCAAAACAAACTTATTAAGGATGAAAATATCCCAAAACAAGATTACTAAGGATGAAAATATCCCAAAACAAGACTTATTAATGAAAAATATCCTAAACAAGATATTATTAAAATCCCAAAAAGCTTAAGGATGAAAAATTTCAATCCAAAAAGCTTATTAAGGAAAATTTCACCAATAAAGAACTTATCTAGGATGAAAAATAACCCAAAATATATAAGAGATGAAAAATATCCCAAAACAAGACTTACTAAGGATGAAAAATATCCCAAAACAAGACTTACTAAGGATGAAAAAACCCAAACAAATTATTAGGAAAAAATACCAAAACAAACTTATAATGAAAAATATCCAAAAAAAATTACTAGGATAAAAATATCAAAACAAGACTTATTAAGGATGAAAAATATCCCAAAACAAGACTTAAGGATGAAAAATATCCCAAAACAAACTAAAGGATGAAAATACCAAAAAATTATTAATAAAATATCAAAAAAAATAGGATAAAAATATCCCAAAACAAGCTTAAGGATGAAAAATATCCCAAACAAGACTTATTAGATGAAAAATATCCCAAAACAGACTTATTAAGATGAAAAATATCCCAAAACAAGACTTATTAAGGATGAAAAATATCCCAAACAAGACTTATAAGGATGAAAAATATCCCAAAACAAGATTATAAGAAAAAATACCCAAAACAAGACTTATTAAGGTGAAAAATATCCCAAAACAAGACTTTATAGGATGAAAAATCATCCCAAACAAGACTTATTAAGGATGAAAAATATCCCAAAACAAGACATTAAGGATGAAAAATATCCAAAACAAGACTTATAAAAAATCCAAATACAAACTAAAGGATAAATCTAAAAAATTATTCAAAGAAAATTTAATGCCCAAAACAAACTTATACTATTAAATCGAAAAAATATTCCAAAATAAATTATTCGAAAAAATTATTCCAAATCAATTATATGTTGATAATAATTCACTTAACTAGTTAATATTTTTATCCTTAAAATTAGTTTTAGGATAATATACAACATTAATAAGTTGTTAATATTTCATACTAGTATTTAATGATGAAAATTCCCTAATAAATAGTTTTGGGAATTTATCCTTAATAAGTCTATTTTAATAATTTCCATAAAGACTTTATTTGGATAATTTCACCTAAAAGATCTTTTAGGGATAATTTTATCCTTAATAACTTGTTTTGGATATTTTTCATAATAAATTATTCAGATAACAAATATCCCATAACTTAAGGATGAAAAATATCCCAAAACAAGATTATAAGTGAAAAATACCCAAAACAGACTTTAAGGATAACAAAAGTATCAAGAAAATCAAAGACTTAAGGATGAAAATATCCCAAAACTAAAATTATAAAGATCAAGACTTATAAGTAAAAATCCCAAAACAAGACTTATTAAGGTGAAAAAATCCCAAAACAAGATTATAAGGATGAAAAATATCCCAAAACAGATTATAAGGATAAAAATATCCCAAAACAAGACTTATTAGGATGAAAAATACCCAAAACAATTAAAATAAAAATACCCAAAACAAGACTTATAAGAGAAAAATATCCAAAAAAAATATCCTAAAAAGATTATAGTCAAAATACCAAAACTATTAAATAAAAAATCCCAAAACAAGACTTATAAGGATGAAAAATATCCCAAAAAACTACTAAGGATAAAATATCCCAAACAAGACTATATCGATAAAAATATCCCAAAACAATAATATATGGAAAAAATTCCCAAGATAAAATTACAGAAAAAATACAAAAAAGACTTAAGATCAAAAAATACCCAAAAAAGAATATCAAAAAAATACCTATAAAATAACTTACTAGGATGAAAAATATCCCAAAAACTTAATTATTAAATATCCAAAAAACTTAAAGAAAAATATCCCAAAACAAGAATAGATAAAAATATCCCAAAACAAACTTATTAAGGATGAAAAAATCCCAAAACAAGATATTAAGGATGAAAAAATTCCCAAAACAAGACTTATAAGGATGAAAAATATCCCAAAACAAACTTATAAGGATGAAAAATATCCCAAAAAAGACTTATTAAGGATGAAAAATATCCCAAAACAAGACTAAAGGATGAAAAATATCCAAAAAAGATTAAAGATGAAAAATTATAAAAAATTACAAAAAATATCCAAAAAAAGATATAATGAAAAATATCCTAAAAAAGATTATATGCATAAAAATTCCAAACAAGGATATTAAGGATAAAAATCCAAACAAGATTACTAAGGATGAAAAATATCCCAAAACAAGACTTATTAAGGATGAAAATATCCAAACAAGACTAAAAAAAATATCAAAGAAAAATACCCAAAAAATTACAAAAAAACTACCAGAAAAATTCCCAAACAGATTTAATGTGAAAAATATCCCAAAAAATATTATTAAGGATGAAAATATCCCAAAACAAGACTTATAAGAAATTCCCAAAACAAGATTATAGGATGAAAATATCATAACAAGACTTATAAGGATGAAAAATATCCCAAAACCAAGATAAGACTAAAAATCCCAAAGAAATTATTAAGGACTTAAATAAAATCAAACTTAGTTATAGGATTGAAAAATATCCCAAAAAACTATTAGGGAAAAATATCCAAAACAGACTTCAGTAAAAATATCCGAAATATCACTAGAAATTATTTAATGGATAAATAATATATAAACAAGACTTATAGGTGAAAAATATCCCCAAAAAAGACTTATTGGTGAAATAATTTATCCATAATACAAAAGACTTATAAGGATGAAAAATCCCAAAACAATTATAAGAAAAAATCCCAAAACAAATATTAAAAGGATTCAGAAAAATATCCACCAAACTTAAAATAAATATCAAAAAATCAAAAGATGACATACAAACAAGACTATTATGATGCAAAATATCCCAAAGACTTATAAGGATGAAAAAATCCCAAACAAGACTTATTAAGTGAAAAATATCCCAAAAGACTTAAAGGAGAAATATCCAAAACAAGATTATTGATGAAAAATATCCCAAAAACTCTAAGAAAAAATCCAAAAAGACTGAAAAAATATCCAAAACAGACTTAAGGATAAAAATATCCCAAAACAAACTTATAAGGATGAAAAATATCCCAAAACAAACTTAAGGATGAAAAATATCCCAAAACAAGACTTATTAAGGATAAAAATATCCCAAAACAAGACTTACTAAGGAAAAAATATCCCAAAACAAGACTTATTAAGGATGAAAAATATCCCAAAACAAGATTATAGATGAAAATACCAAACAAACTATAAGGATATATCCAGATGAAAACTTCCAAGATGAAAACTTAATTAAGGATGAAAAATTTAAAAAATAGATTAAAGGATGAAAAATATCCCAAAAAAATTACTAAGTGAAAAATACCAAACAAGACTTAGGTGAAAATAAAACTAGATTATTGGTCCAAAAACAAAAAGACTTATAAGGATAAAATATCCCAAAACAAACTATTAAGATGAAAATCCAACAGATTATAGATGAAAAATACCCAAACAGACTTATAATGAAAATACCAAACTAGACTTATTAAGGATGAAAATACCCAAAACAAGACTTATTAAGGATGAAAATATCCCAACAGACTTCTAGAGAAATCCAAAACAAGATTATTAGGAGAAAATATCAAAACAGACTTATTAAGGATAAAATATCCAAAAAGACTTATTTGGATGAAAAATATCCCAAAACAAGACTTACTAAGGATGAAAAATATCCCAAACAAGACTTACTAAGGATGAAAAATATCCCAAAACAAGACTTATTAAGGATGAAAAATATCCCAAAACAAGACTTACTAAGGATGAAAAATATCCCAAAACAAGACTTATTAAGGATGAAAAATATCCCAAAACAAGACTTACTAAGGATAGGTGAAATAGTGCACAACAAAAACAAACCTGCCACTTGTCTGGGGAAGTATTACCTCTGGCTGGCATAACTACCTCACATTTTTTTTCATGGACAAGACTTTTTATTTTTAGTTCTCATGGATTAATGTGACTATTAGGAGATCCAGTGTGGGGAACATTAGGGAGCTCAGTGCCTTCCACCATTTGTAAACGAGAATTCAGAAACCATTCATACCCTGAGTGAACCACACAATGGCCTTATTCATTATGCATTTTTGTCTGTCCACATACAGTAAGGATATAAAAAGATAATAATAGTAAATCCTATGCTAGCCTGGCGAGTGTTGGTGCATCACACAGCAGGACATCTACGACAGGAGGACAAAGTGAAACCTAACGAAATGAATAGGAGAAGTTAGTTAGAATAGGATGTATAAAGGATCATCTTAAGAGGAAAGACACGTCAGAGGAGTTCTCCCGTTGAAATCAAGGCATTACAGATGTGTATATGTAGTTATCATGATTTAGAATTGACTAAAATATGCATTGTACCCACAGGTATGAGTCCCGAGGAAGCTAAAATCTCCTTTTTGAAAGTTATATTCCGGTGGCCTACTTTTGGTTCTGCCTTCTTTGAGGTGAAGCAGACGACAGACCCCAACTACCCCGAGCACCTTCTCATTGCCATTAACAAACAGGGGGTTTCCCTTATCCACCCAGTATCCAAGGTGGGTTGCCCAATAAAAACATTCTTTGTTGTTCATGCTGTTCTGGTAATGTAGAATGCCAAAGTAGTACAATCATGTCAATAATGCATTAATTTTTTTCCTGTGACACGTGAGATCTTGCTAACAAATGTAGTATAACCAATTTGAGCCGTGTTTTTGTCGTCCAAGCATCGTCTTGGTACGAAGACCGTTTTTTCTCGCAATTGAAAACGGATTGGTTTCTGCGACAAAAACACAACAAGCTTGGTAGGGGCCGAAATAATAATCAGTCCAAAACATTGCAAACACTATCACAAAGCAGTATAACACACATTTCAGCAAGTGTTATTGGAGTGGTCTTCGTAATCCAAGACGGTGCTTGGACGACAAAAATACGGCTTTAATTGATCAATTCAATACTAATTTCAATTTTGTAATTTCCAGGAGATTCTCGTGACCAACCCCTTCACCAGGATCAGTAATTGGTCTTCAGGGAACACTTACTTCCACATGACTATTGGCAATCTTGTGAGGGGCACCAAACTCCTCTGTGAGACCTCCCTCGGGTACAAGATGGACGACCTACTCACCTCCTACATCTCCCTGATGCTCACCAACATGAACAAGCAGAAAACTATTAGACTGAAATAAAGATCAAATAGTAGCAACAGGACACTCCCTCAAAGTATGAAAATGCAAACGCAGAAAAATCATAGCATTGACAACTGATTCCTCTAGATTGGGTTTACGTGATGTGAAAAGTCAGCACAAATGATATATAATTTTATCTGTTATTGTTGGACAGGTTTTGTGGACATGATATTGTTTTAATTCATCAATGTTGTATGTACAGTACAAGCTCAAATTTCTTTCTATACTAATGATGGCTTATAGAGTTTATTCTATCCTTTTTCTATCCATACTTAGTTCAAGTTATGAAAGTGTACAGAAGTATTATAATGATGCAACATCTAGTCTGTGCAAAATTAATACCCTTCATGATGCAACTTTTTTGTGTGCATTTAAGAAACCCAGCATTTTAACATAACTTTCGACTTTTTAGCTCCAATCAGAAATGACTCATTCCAAAGGCCTAATCCAATGTATAGGTGATGATTAACCTTAAGTGCTCACTGTGTAAGAGGCGGCAATAATACTGACATACTTAACATTCTATTCCCTGTGATACTGTCATAAGCTATGGATACTCTTGCTTTACTTCTCTGTAAACCAGTCACTACAAGTCAAAGTATGGGTATATATATGTATCCACGTTTTGGCCATCTAGTTCCCTAATGGCGTAAAAAGTGAATGGTCCAAATAAAAATCAGTACGCAAACTATCTCTCATCAGATGAAGTTCAGAGCCATGACATGAACCTATCAGCAAAGTGTGTAGTTCTCAGCAAATTACTCTTGGTCTTAGGCAATGAGTTATATCTGCTTTGGTACAGTATTCAGGCAATTATACAACTGCAGATGTGTGACAGACATATTAAACCCTTCTTTTAGGCTGATGAAAAGCCAGTTTCATTTGTGATTTACTGTGTGACATGCAACCAGCTCATTAAGCAGGTTCAATACCAGCTCATTAAGCAGGTTCAGATACAGGTTCAATGTGGGGCATATTACACCTCTCACGGGGCCCTTATCACTCAATTACATCCATCACAAATTTGGTTAAGATCAAATCATACCTCCAATAAATATCAGACTTCACAAATTTCTACGTGCTTTTGCATGTAGGCAAGTGGCTGTGGCCTGAGTAGAGAGGTCTCTCCCTGATATACCATTGCTTCACTGTATATATTCAATTTTTAGGATCACCATGTACATAGATTTATATAAGAACTACAAATTGAACAGATTTTACTGGAAATCTAGCCCTAAGTTTTTTTTCTTTCTACTGTTACTCATCCTTACTGCATCCTTACTGCATGACTTGGTTGTCCAGGAGATGAACCTTTCTTTTCTTTTTTCAAGATAATAGTCAAACCAATGCTAAAAATATTATGAATAACTCTGCAATTATCTAGAAAAAGTAGCTCATAGTGCACGAAATTGGAAAAAACTGCAGTGGCATGAAAACAGTATGTATGATCATGCCTAAAATGTCAAACTACCCGTGTCCTTTGCCACCTGTCATGAAAAGCTGCCCTGACCTGGCTGGGCTTCAGTCTAAGTTCACAGAATTACAAATACTATAGATCTAGGGGAAGGCATAACATTTAGTTGACTACATGCCATAACTTTTTAAACAAAGAGGTAAACCCCGGCCCATTAATGCTGACGACTGACTGACTGACTGACTGACTAAACTAAATCTACTCCTTATAAAGCTACTTGCATCCAGCTAAGTACAGTAGGCTTGTCCACGCACAGAGTATCAGCCAACTTGTGAGTTACATTGATTTTAAGGGATGAACTTTGAAGACAATTTAACACTAGAGTATGTTCGAAAGACGACTTAATTCATTTCTTAATTATTTAATTGCTGTTGTTTTCTGATGGATTTTTAATGGATTTCAATATTTAAAGTTAGAAAGACCCGACGACTTAACTGATTCATTTTCTTTTGCCCAATGTTGCTGCCAGTCTATCTGACGTGATAATGCTGCCAGTCTATCTGACGTGATAATGCTGCCAGTCTGTCTTACGTGATAATGCTGCCAGTCTGTCTGACGTGATAATGCTGCCAGTCTATCTTACGTGATAATGCTGCCAGTCTGTCTTACGTGATAATGCTGCCAGTCTGTCTTAAGTGATAATGCTGCCAGTCTGTCTTACGTGATAATGCTGCCAGTCTATCTTGCGTGATAATGCTGCCAGTCTATCTTACGTGATAATGCTGCCAGTCTATCTTACGTGATAATGCTGCCAGTCTATCTTACGTGATAATGCTGCCAGTCTATCTGACGTGATAATGCTGCCTGGCTTATCACAAAATGCTAATTTGCAGAAAAAAAACTAGTTGCAATTGCAGCAAGTGATCCGAACACAGACAAATGACCTTTCTTCAGCGTTATCTATGGCAAAGTAATCATCTAAGCAATACTACTATTTTCAGAATTTTCCTATGCAAATGACTAGTCTTTCATATTTTGCAGTTGTAAGACCATTAATTAATCCTATATGAACAAGACACTTGGTGAAGCCAATACGAATCTGTGTTTCAAAACATTGTACTGTATATACAATACTTGTAAGTGCCTTTTGTGCATTCAATTCTGATTATATATTCCTGCATTTTCAAATATGAGAACTGTACTTTATGTATTTCTAACATTGTGTTTGTGACATCCTCTATTTCATTGCTAATACCATTCATGATTTTCACAAGAGAACCCTGTACATGATTACTGCGAATGGTGTGCAGCTGTATCAAAATAGGATTGAAGTAATTGCCTAAATTATGTATTAATTCATAACACTCACTATTTAATTGAATGGAAAAAATCTGTATTTAACGAGCATAAGGAATTGATTGTATGACTGAGCAGTTCTAAGAATCCACACTTGAACAGGCAGCACAAGCCAGCCTCTGTGGCCACCAGCACTGCCAGTCACAAGCCAGCCTCTGTGGGCGCCAGCACTGCCAGTCACAAGCCAGCCTCTGTGGGCGCCAGCACTGCCAGTCACAAGCCAGCCTCTGTGGGCGCCAGCACTGCCAGTCACAAGCCAGCCTCTGTGGGCGCCAGCACTGCCAGTCACAAGCCAGCCTCTGTGGGCGCCAGCACTGCCAGTCACAAGCCAGCCTCTGTGGGCAGCGCCCAGCACTGGGCCAGTCTCACAAGCCAGCCTCTGTGGGCGCCAGCACTGCCAGTCACAAGCCAGCCTCTGTGGGCGCCAGCACTGCCAGTCACAAGCCAGCCTCTGTGGGCGCCAGCACTGCCAGTCACAAGCCAGCCTCTGTGGGCGCCAGCACTGCCAGTCACAAGGTGCAGCTCGCCGCCATGTCCTCATGGAACATATCACAGCTTTAATTCACATTCTTTCCTCCATGATTTCTTTTACTGGATGTCACTTTGATAGTTGTCAAAACCAAGCTGAAGTGAGACATGTCTTGTGAGAGTTTACGGGAATGAACGATACTTCAATGAATTTAAGTGACAATAAGAGCTGCTTGTTGGGTAACTTTACTACTGTACACAAAAAAAATATTTAAAAATAAGATTTATATGGTTGTATATTTCAATATATTTTTAAGGGAAAACTTGTGATTTTTTGTACCATACATTATACTTTACTATCTGAATAATGTCAGTGTATGTTTTGTAAGTATCCTCAAAGTTATGAGATTCAATAATGCATTTCTAAACTATGGATTGGTGAGAACTGATAAGGGTTCTTTTAAAACTGTTTTTTAAAGCTTTTTGAGCTTTTCGCAATCCTTATTGATCTCTTTTACTGGGGTTGTCACACCTGAACAGCCTTTACTAGGGCTGCCACACCATGACCCCCGCCCAATACACTGACACCCATGACCCTCCACTGACACCCATGACCCCCGCCCAACTCACACTTGGGCTCTTTGACCTTATGTAACCTTGAAGAGTATATGGGGAAAAAAAATATATATATATAGATATATATATATATAGATACACATATTTTTTTATTTACTTATATATTTCGTTTTCTGATAAATTAATTAGCACCATGCATAAATTAGCGTTAACTAAATAAATAACATCATCAATCGGGAAAATTACCTGATTAATGATATTTATTTAGTTAACACTAATTTATGCATGGTGCTAATTCATTTATCAGAAAACTAAAAATATCAATGGAAAACTAATAAAGTACCGCTTCTATTGATATGTTCCATGTTAAAAGTTGCCTCGCAAAATTTAAATGGCGACGAGTATAAGTGAATATTATGTTCATGCATAATTATAGGTGCCTTGCACGTGACGTCACAGCCCTTGTTGTGGCTGCGACAGGCGCAGGAGATGCGAGCTGGAGGATCAACAAACTCCACTTGCAGCCCGTGTTTGCCAGCTTATGGTAATTTTCCCCTACCAAATATATGTTTATCAGTATAAAAGATATACTGTTATCTTCGGAAATGTTTGTTCTATAATATTATCAAATAAAAATCCGTAAAAAAACACTAAAGAAATGCCATTATGAGACACTCAAGAAATATGCATGAACTTATTCACTTAAACTCTTCGCCATTTAATATTTTGCGGGAAAACTTTTTACATGGAGAATCATCAATAGAAGCGGAATTTCATTAGCTTTCCATTGATATATTTCGTTATCTGATAAATGAATTATAACCATGCATAAATTAGCATTAACAAAATAATTAACGTCGTCAATCAGGAAAAATACCCAACTTCATGATGTTATTTATTTAGTTAACGCTAATTTATGCATGGTTATAATTCATTTATCAGAAAACGAAAAATATCAATGGAAAGCTAATGAAATTCCGCTTCTATTGATATTCTCCATGTAAAAAGTTTTCTCGCAAAATATTAATGGCGAAGAGTTTAAGTGAATATTAAGTTCATGCATATTTCTTGAGTGTCTCATAATGGCATTTCTTTAGTGTTTTTTACGGATTTTTATTTGATAATATTATAGAACAAACATTTCCGAAGATAACAGTATATCTTTTATATTGTATTTGGTAGGGAAAATTACCATATTTGTTGACATCTTCACCCTAGCCGACCAGCTGTTGGTCCTCCACCTTGAAAGTCCAGTGCTGGGCGTCGCGGAATTATAGTCCGCGATTCCGCGATCGCGGACTACCAAAAATCGATCGCGGAATTTTTATTCAATTTGAATTCATTCCGCGATCGCGATCGCTGAATTTTTTTTTGCCTTTAATTCCGCGATTTTTAGTCCACGATCCAAAATTTTGACTTTTGACTTTTAACAGTTATTACTTAATGGGGTATAATGGCTTAATGCTTAATTTCTTCTAAGAAAAACTTCGCTAGCGATTACCGATCGCGGAATAAATGATCGCGGAATTTTAATTCAAACTAAAATAAATATTCAAATCGCGATCGCCAAATTTTCGATCGCGGAATAGCGATAGTGGACCACCTATTTTTGGATCGCGTGCCCAGCACTGTGAAAATCAGAGCGGCGACGGGCGGCATTTGGCTTGAAGCCGTTAGATCGTGACGTGAGTGCCAGAAACCCCTGAGTGTGTGCCGATGAAAGGCCAGACTCCCGATAACAGAGTCAACAGACGCCAAGACCCAGCCGTGACGTCACCCTGACAAGCCCGGCGGTGCGCCAGTGTTA
Source organism: Chionoecetes opilio (assembly GCA_016584305.1). Taxonomy (NCBI): domain Eukaryota; kingdom Metazoa; phylum Arthropoda; class Malacostraca; order Decapoda; family Majidae; genus Chionoecetes; species Chionoecetes opilio. The sequence continues at coordinate 472,187 of JACEEZ010021522.1, read as the reverse complement.
CCAACTCAAACACCGCCGAGCCACTATGTAAACAATCACAGAAATCCACCCAACAAGCTGATGGTGGCCCTTCACAGACTCACACTCACCTGTACAAAATACATACAAAACACTTATTTACATGAACAATACCACAGTGCATCATAACACCTGTGCACAGCTAAATAAGAACAGTACCGCAAATATTCCAAGCCTGCATCCTCCAGTCTTGGCAGCACTGCGGGCGCCGAGTAGCTACATTGGCGGTATTCTGCCTCCACACTGAAGCCCTCTGCCTGGCCCCAGCCTGTGGACTTACTGCCACACTGATAAACACGTAAGTGAACCACCGATACCTCCACCTCCTTGTTGGCACTGAAATATTGAGGATCATCTATCGTAGGCACCATCTTGGTCGATGTGTCGCTTAGTTACCACTTCCTCATGACCTCTGCTATGGAATTACATGTTATTTTGGAGGCTAAACTAACTCCTGGAACATGCATTTTGTGTAGCCTGACGTGAGGTTTATCATGAAGTCGTCGCATTATTAGTGGGAGTCAATATTAGTTCAAAAAAATCTTGTTTTGGAAATATGAAGAGTAGCTCAGCCCAACAAGCCTGCCACTATTCCTTGCACAAGCGGCATTTTGGCTAGTCTGCACCACCACCAAGTGCTTACCATTATATTAACTCAATATATAATCTAGTTACACCTGTCAACCTCAATTACGACCACGCCCATATTATTTTGTACTGAACAGGATATAAGTGCGATATGGGCACCTGGAACTGTCGTCGATAGGAATTTTCACCGACGTCGGCGAGTGTTCCTGTTTTCGGCGACAGTTCCAGCTCTTGATCTTGATATTACAGCACCCAATATATACATTTAATCAACTTTTACCCGCGTTTTTACATTCAGGGATTGAATACCAGAGTTGTACTGCAGTTGAATGCATTACAAGACACGTAGTTACAACTGTCCTCAACTTGATCTTAGCGCCTTTAAACCTTGATGCAGAAAAACTTTCTTTTTTCCAGTTTTCCATTAATAACTTCGCCATTATTGTACCGAATTTAATAAACAAAATATCATTGGAAAAAGGAATGAAAATGTGATTTTCTCATCTTCCGTTTTTTTTTCAATTTGGGTAAATAATTGCAAATAATAGCAAACTACATTTAAGATATAAAAAAAAACATTAAAAATCAGACACTGGCACAAGTGTTATGTTGATGATGTTATGGGTCATTCAGAATGTTGATGATAAGTTACGTATTGATACATAATGTTTGTAGACTTAAGGATATGAATTTGATAAAATTTGAGTATGAAAACAGTTGTATTAAAATATAAAACTTTCTTAACTGATTAATCTGAATAATTGTTGCAATCTTTGTGTTTATGATTACCTGATCCAACTCGCTCACTAAATTGTTGTTAATGAGCACTGTCAAAACTTCCCTTGCTCAACGTGAGTCAATACAGGAGAGAGAGAGAGAGAGAGAGAGAGAGAGAGAGAGAGAGAGAGAGAGAGAGAGAGAGAGAGATTAACCCCTTGAGACCCAAAACGTAATTTCCATTGTAATGTGGCTACCATTAGATGATTTTTAGTGAATATATGCAATATTTTATAGATATGACCTGTTTAGTATCCTTGTCGACTAACTAATTTGGTATATTCAGTTACATTTCGTAATTATATGGCTCGACAACACACAATTTTGTATAGCGAAGGAAAGATCTGGGCATGAAGGCGTTAATTAAGGTCTCAATATTAATATCAGACCACTCAAATTGCAACCTTCATTAAAATAGTCAACAGCCCTTGTTGTTACGTACATAAAAGCTTTAATCTCACTTGTCTTTACCTGGTAATGTTCTCCAGCCATAGGAGTTTTCCCTTTATCCAATTATGCATCCATGAATATATTTTAATCCAGTGAATGATGAATTACAGGTGCAAAATAAAAACCACGGGTCGCTGGTCTTCAGTGGACTAAAGGATGGAAGAAAGCTGTTCAAGACCAATCCCTGCCCTGTGAATCTCCTCCAAGGGATGCGATGGACCCAACACCCGGCCAAGCTGCTCATAGTGCATCACTCAAGCATTGTAGTGTCTTAATAATATTGTGAAAGGCAAAACCGCAAGTGAATCATTCCCAAATTATTGACAGCCGGTTTACAAGAACTCGGCAGTGCATTTTATTAACTGAATAAACGTTTTTTTAAGAACTCAACAGTGGAGCTTATACAGAACTTATTTTTTATTTAGTTGATGATAGATAAGATTTTCATCCTATCTAGACACTTTGCAAGTACCAACTACAAGGTTATTGACTATACAAAGCGCCGCCACGTCAGCACGAACTAGGCGGACTCGAACTAGTTGATGAAGGCAGTGTCACTATTTCAGTGTTTGTCTTAAAAAACCAATGAAACTTTTACTTATTTGTAGTTGAATATTGAAAACACATGAGCATTATTGGTACTGTTGATCTCACCTATGCTTTGCTAAAATTTCTGCTGTGATGTGTGTCCATTAACAAGGCTAAGTATTAACAATTAAGTGGAAGGCTTTGAGATCACCATTGTCTCTTCAGAAATATGGCCGCTCACACGGGCTCAAATGATTTCACATATGAACAATATGAGAAGCTATACACCCAAAAGAAGTATATAGATGAGGACTCTGTTAATGTTAATGATGCCGACTGCAATAAGTTTGAATGTGACGAATGTGGAAAATTCTTCAGTCGGAAACAAGATCTTCCGCGCCATTCCCTCACTCATACGGGCTTGAAGAAATTTGGCTGCAATGAGTGTGGGAAATTCTTCAGTCAGAAACACCATCTTATGTACCACAGCCTGACTCATACAGGGTTGAAAAAGTTCAAATGTGACGTATGTGGAAAAAACTTTAGTCGAAAGGAGAGTCTCTCACGTCATCATCTTATTCACACGGGTGAAAAGAAATTTAAATGTGAGGAATGTGGAAAATTCTTTACCTTAAAGCACCACCTAATATATCATTCTGTCACTCACTCGGATGCAAAAAAGTTTGAATGTGTTGAGTGCGGGAAGTTCTTCAGCCGGAAGCAGGGTCTGGTGCGCCACACGCTAACGCACACTACCTACAATAAAGTGTAGTGCTACTTGAGGAGAATATTCTGTATAGATAAGGTTACTAAGTGAGATCACTGTCATAGAAGTGTAAAGATTTCAATATGTATAACTTTACATAAATGTTTTAACATAATCTATATGAAGTTTCTTTTCGTATTTTTTTCACATGATTAATGAATAAGATTTCCTTTGGAATTGCATTTTGAAAATACCTGGAGCAGAAAGATTCTTGAAGGTCTTGTGCTTTGTGAGATGGTGCTCCATTGTATGCCTCCGAGATGTACAGACTGAGGCCTTCAGCGGGGAGGGAACTCTTCAGTATTTACAGTCACTGTTTAGGCAGAATGAACACTTAAAAGTCAAAGCAACTTCATTGACATCCAAAACTATGCAGTTTATTTCCTCTCTTTCCGTCACTAGGCACAGCCTCTTATGTACCCTTGCACTTTGCAAATGACACACATTTTGTAATAGTTACCTGATCAGTATCATTACCAGTATGTATGTACTGTAGCAATGTAAGGTCTTTAATTTTTTTAAGTTATGCTTTTGAATTGGTGTATATTATATTAAAATAATGAATCTCTTTTACTTTATATCATATTCCTGTTCCTATCCAAACTATAGTCTATTTTTTTTTACGAGGCAAAAAATGCTGCCCCCTTGCTGCTTACTGACTGATATTTGATGCCAGGAGAAGGGAATACTATGCTTCTTCTAAATTTCAGTTGTATTTTATCATAGTTAACCCTAGTATCAGGTAAACAGAGGCATCATTTTAAGCAGGAGACCTTATGATAGAATGGAATTTTTGCCTCGTTAAAAAAAATAGACTATACCTATTGTCTGGTTGATATTAGGAGGAAGGTTCCACGCTCACACAGATCAGCCTGGGTCACAACACAACACATAAACAGTCGCACGGCTAGACAGGGTTTTGCAGCCACCATTGCAACTTTCTGATTGACAGCCATGTGTCCCTACTGAGGTTGACATCCACGAGCATTTTGCAAAGGGAAGCTGTTGGCAAAGTCAGCTGCTCTAGCCAATTGTACACTATATGGCTAGTGATTAGGTGTTAAGTTTCACCATACCTGATGGAACTAAAAATAGGAAAAAATGGTATATCACTGATACGAGGGAAAATGGTGGATCATCTATGAACATACAAGGTAAAAAAGATTTGGTATGACACAAAAGTTGTTTATGGTGACACTCATGGACAAAAGTACCACTGCATTCCTTACTGGACTCTTTTTTTTCTCTCAAGAGCTATATACAGCCTGCCCATTCCAGTTCCTTCCCTCATGTGTCCTCCCTTTCCCGACCTCCCTGTCTTGCGGACATTCTCCCGGAATCCCCCTCCTTCTCCCTGGAAAATTTTACCTCCTTCCTCCAACAAATCCACATCCTACATCTGATCTAACCATCCTGCTGTAACATTCTGTTCTTTCCCCTTCCCTCATCGTTTCACTATTATTCTTTAACCCTGACCCTTTATATGCTTTGCCATAGTGCCATATGACCTCTGATGGCTGGCACATTCACCTTTTTAGGCATTAAATCAATCAATCAATCAATCCATACAGCACAGATTTATTTTAATTTCATTTCTAATATTCAACACCTTGAAGATTCTAACTACTAAGGTTATTGATAGCTGGACACATACGCAAATTCATGGTACAGACATGTCACAGAGGAGGGTAGTATCACCTTAACCCCTTGAGGCCCAGAACGTAATTTCCATTGTAATTTGGGTACCATTGGACAATTTGTAGTGAATATAAGCAATAATTTATAGATATGACCTGTTTAGTATCCTTGTTAATGGCCTGTTCAGTATTTTCTTATATACGCATAGATCTACTTGAAAATTTGTTCGTAATAGTTTACGTGCATGCTGAACACGAATCTGGAATTAGCTTTCAGTTTCAAATTATATTTATGGATTTTTTAGGGAATATAAGGTATGTCATTGTTAATTCGCTGAAATAGGGACTTCTAATCGTTGTAGCTGAAAACTAATTCCAGATTCGTGTTCAGCATGCCCGAACACTTCTAGGAACTAATTTTCAAGCAAATCTGTCACACAAAAAATATTGCCAATTATGCTAAATTTTCTTATATACGCATAGATTTACTTGAAAATTTGTTCCTAATAGTTTACGTGCATGCTGAACACGAATCTGGAATTAGCTTTCAGTTTCAAATTATATTTATGGATTTTTTAAGGAATATAAGGTATGTCATTGTTAATTCGCTGAAATAGGGACTTCTAATCGTTGTACAGTCACGCAATGTACTTCGCGAACACTTGGGGCGAGGCAATCCCATCAATTTCTCAAATCTTTTCCTTGTCTACAAATGTTCACTCAGTCTCCTCTTGGAGACCCGCTCCACCCCCCCTAAATAGCCACACCTGTTTCAAACCTTCCCGACTTTATAGCTCCCTGATGAGTAATTATAGTTTTAAATCCCGCACCAACAGCTAATGACAATTTAACAGCTCCCTCCCTCCCTCCCTCTTTCCCTCCCTTCCTCCTTCCATTGAGCCCTTCAACTGGGTCCTTCCTCCATCAGGCAGGATGAAGTAACTTTTAAAATATTTACATTCTTTGTTTTCGGAAAAAATAATGGCTATAGCAAAATATATTCGTAACACTGAGAGCAAGGTGTGTGTGTGTGTGTGTGTGTGTGTGTGTGCGCGCGCGCGCGTAGATGTGTGAATGTAGCCAATAATATTGTTTGGAAATATCTATAATTAAAGTATTTTTAATTTTACATTATGTATGTGTATATTCCTCATTGTGTGATAGTGTCAGAGAGAGAGAGAGAGAGAGGCTAATCTGGTAATTATGGGTTTAACTCCTGCACAAACCAACCACTAAAGACATTTTAATAAGGTGACGTCTCGAGGTGCTAAAAACTTTATCCTTCTTGTGCCTCAAGCAAGGCTTTCTGATCCATTGACATCCTATAAGCTAAGTGGAGATATCAGGGCCAGGACCAGGATCAGGATCAGGATAAAGCATGTAGTGGAAATGTGCAGTCACTTAGCCTTCACCAGCACTTCAGTCAGTACACACACACACACACACACACACACACACACACACACACGCACACACGAACTTCGTATTAATATGATTAATATACTTTCTTTAATCAATAGTTTGTTTCACTTAATTTTATACTACAAAAATTTTATATCTCTCTCTCTCTCTCTCTCTCTCTCTCTCTCTCTCTCTCTCTCTCTCTCTCTCTCTCACTCTAGAATATACGATCGATTCAAATATGACTAGTTTACTACTGCTATGCCAAACATAGCATAGCAGTAGTAATAGTAGTAGCAGTAGTGGTGGTAGTATTGCCTTGTTTAGCAGTAGGTGTTAATGAATAGTAATTATAGTTTTAAGTCTCGCAATTACACTAATGACAGTTTAACAGCTCTAACAGAGGGAGAGAGATAGGGAGGAGGGACTTCTAATCGTTGTAGCTGAAAACTGATTCCAGATTCGTGTTCAGCATGCCCGATGCTAAACAGCGTCCACTAACTAATTTGGTATATTAAGTGACTTTTCGTAATTTTATGGCTAACAACAGACAATTTGTTATACCAAAGTAAAGATCTGGGCGTGAAGGGGTTAAAGGAAGTGTAGAAGTGTCATATAGCTACTAATGTAAATGGGTTAACATCAACATTATTAGAGGTAAATGACCACCTACAGGCTACATGTAAAGAAACCGGACATCAGGGGTTTTGCTCGACTAAATTAAGATACTCTGAAGAAATTATAGGAGTGGGTGAAGGCCATTATAATGCATGGGAAAAAAATAGAAGTGTGATGAAAGGATGTGGTGTGATGCTGCTTGTAAAGAAGGGGGTGGTGTAATGCTGCTTGTAAAGAAGGATATGGTGTGATGCTGCTTGTAAAGAAGGAGGTGGTGTGATGCTGCTTGTAAAGAAGGATATGGTGTGATGCTGCTTGTAAAGAAGGATATGGTGTGATGCTGCTTGTAAAGAAGGATGTAGTGTGATGCTGCTTGTAAAGAAGGATGTGGTGTGATGCTGCTTGTAAAGAAGGATATAGTGTGATGCTGCTTGTAAAGAAGGATGTGGTGTGATGCTGCTTGTAAAGAAGGATGTGGTGTGATGCTGCTTGTAAAGAAGGATATGGTGTGATGCTGCTTGTAAAGAAGGATATGGTGTGATGCTGCTTGTAAAGAAGGATATGGTGTGATGCTGCTTGTAAAGAAGGTGGTGGTGCGATGCTGCTTGTAAAGAAGGATGTGGTGATGCTGCTTGTAAAGAAGGATATGGTGTGATGCTGCTTGTAAAGAAGGATATGGTGTGATGCTGCTTGTAAAGAAGGAGGTGGTGTGATGCTGCTTGTAAAGAAGGATGTAGTGTGATGCTGCTTGTAAAGAAGGATGTGGTGATGCTGCTTGTAAAGAAAGATGTGGTGTGATGCTGCTTGTAAAGAAGGATGTGGTGTGATGCTGCTTGTAAAGAAGGATATGGTGTGATGCTGCTTGTAAAGAAGGATGTGGTGTGATGCTGCTTGTAAAGAAGGATATGGTGTGATGCTGCTTGTAAAGAAGGATGTGGTGTGATGCTGCTTGTAAAGAAGGGGGTGGTGTGATGCTGCTTGTAAAGAAGGATATGGTGTGATGCTGCTTGTAAAGAAGGAGGTGGTGTGATGCTGCTTGTAAAGAAGGATGTGGTGTGATGCTGCTTGTAAAGAAGGAGGTGGTGATGCTGCTTGTAAAGAAGGATATGGTGTGATGCTGCTTGTAAAGAAGGATGTGGTGTGATGCTGCTTGTAAAGAAGGATGTGATGTGATGCTGCTTGTAAAGAAGGGGGTGGTGTGATGCTGCTTGTAAAGAAGGATGTGGTGTGATGCTGCTTGTAAAGAAGGGGGTGGTGTGATGCTGCTTGTAAAGAAGGATATGGTGTGATGCTGCTTGTAAAGAAGGATGTAGTGTGATGCTGCTTGTAAAGAAGGATGTGGTGATGCTGCTTGTAAGGAAGGATGTGGTGTGATGCTGCTTGTAAAGGAGGTGGTGTGATGCTGCTTGTAAAGAAGGAGGTGGTGTGATGCTGCTTGTAAAGAAGGAGGTGGTGATGCTGCTTGTAAAGAAGGATGTAGTGTGATGCTGCTTGTAAAGAAGGAGTGGTGATGCTGCTTGTAAAGAAGAAGGTGGTGTGATGCTGCTTGTAAAGAAGGATATGGTGTGATGCTGCTTGTAAAGAAGGATGTGGTGTGATGCTGCTTGTAAAGAAGGAGGTGGTGTGATGCTGCTTGTAAAGAAGGAGGTGGTGATGCTGCTTGTAAAGAAGGATGTAGTGTGATGCTGCTTGTAAAGAAGGAGGTGGTGATGCTGCTTGTAAAGAAGAAGGTGGTGTGATGCTGCTTGTAAAGAAGGATATGGTGTGATGCTGCTTGTAAAGAAGGATGTGGTGTGATGCTGCTTGTAAAGAAGGAGGTGGTGTGATGCTTGTAAAGAAGGATGTGGTGTGATGCTGCTTGTAAAGAAAGAGGTGGTGATGCTGCTTGTAAAGAAGGATGTGGTGTGATGCTGCTTGTAAAGAAGGATGTGGTGTGATGCTGCTTGTAAAGAAGGATGTGGTGTGATGTTGCTTGTAAAGAAGGAGGTGGTGATGCTGCTTGTAAAGAAGAAGGTGGTGTGATGCTGCTTGTAAAGAAGGATATGGTGTGATGCTGCTTGTAAAGAAGGATGTGGTGTGATGCTGCTTGTAAAGAAGGATAAGGTGTGATGCTGCTTGTAAAGAAGGATGTGGTGTGATGCTGCTTGTAAAGAAGGAGGTGGTGTGATGCTGCTTGTAAAGAAGGATGTGGTGTGATGCTGCTTGTAAAGAAGGATATGGTGTGATGCTGCTTGTAAAGAAGGATGTGGTGTGATGCTGCTTGTAAAGAAGGAGGTGGTGTGATGCTTGTAAAGAAGGATGTGGTGTGATGCTGCTTGTAAAGAAAGAGGTGGTGATGCTGCTTGTAAAGAAGGATGTGGTGTGATGCTGCTTGTAAAGAAGGATGTGGTGTGATGCTGCTTGTAAAGAAGGATGTGGTGTGATGTTGCTTGTAAAGAAGGAGGTGGTGATGCTGCTTGTAAAGAAGAAGGTGGTGTGATGCTGCTTGTAAAGAAGGATATGGTGTGATGCTGCTTGTAAAGAAGGATGTGGTGTGATGCTGCTTGTAAAGAAGGATAAGGTGTGATGCTGCTTGTAAAGAAGGATGTGGTGTGATGCTGCTTGTAAAGAAGGAGGTGGTGTGATGCTGCTTGTAAAGAAGGATAAGGTGTGATGCTGCTTGTAAAGAAGGATGTGGTGTGATGCTGCTTGTAAAGAAGGAGGTGGTGTGATGCTGCTTGTAAAGAAGGATGTGGTGTGATGCTGCTTGTAAAGAAGGATAAGGTGTGATGCTGCTTGTAAAGAAGGATGTGGTGTGATGCTGCTTGTAAAGAAGGAGGTGGTGTGATGCTGCTTGTAAAGAAGGATATGGCTGTGGATAGTAGTGTGGAAATAGGCGGAGGTGGTGATATTATCGATTAAGAAAATTGATGGTGGAAAGAGAGACATTGCAGTCACATATGTTCCACCTGATGCCCCATTCATACGTTGACTAAAAACTCCCTATTGACTAAAAACTCCCTATTGACTAAAAACTCCCTATTGACTAAAAACTCCCTATTGACTAAAAACTCCCTATTAACTAAAAACTCCCTATTGACTAAAAACTCCATATTGACTAAAAACACCCTATTGACTAAAAACTCCCTATTGACTAAAAACTCCCTATTGACTAAAAACTCCTTATTGACTAAAAACTCCTTATTGACTAAAAACTCCTTATTGACTAAAAACTCCCTATTGACTAAAAACTCCCTATTGACTAAAAACTCCTTATTGACTAAAAACTCCCTATTGACTAAAAACTCCCTATTGACTAAAAACTCCCTATTGACTAAAAACTCCCTATTGACTAAAAACTCCCTATTGACTAAAAACTCCCTATTAACTAAAAACTCCCTATTGACTAAAAACACCCTATTGACTAAAAAGTCCCTATTGACTAAAAACTCCTTATTGACTAAAAACTCCCTATTGACTAAAAACTCCTTATTGACTAAAAACTCCCTATTGACTAAAAACTCCCTATTGACTAAAAACTCCCTATTGACTAAAAACTCCCTATTGACTAAAAACTCCCTATTGACTAAAAACTCCCTATTGACTAAAAACTTCCTATTGACTAAAAACCCCTTATTGACTAAAAACTCCCTATTGACTAAAAACTTCCTATTGACTAAAAACCCCTTATTGACTAAAAACTCCCTATTGACTAAAAAGCCCTTATTGACTAAAAACTCCCTATTGACTAAAACTCCTTATTGACTAAAAACTCCTTATTGACTAAAAACTCCCTATTGACTAAAAACTCCTTATTGACTAAAAACTCCTTATTGACTAAAAACTCCTTATTGACTAAAAACTCCTTATTGACTAAAAACTTCTTATTGACTAAAAACTCCTTATTGACTAAAAACTCCCTATTGACTAAAAACTCCCTATTGACTAAAAACTCCTTATTGACTAAAAACTCCCTATTGACTAAAAACTCCTTATTGAATAGAAACTTCCTATCAACTAAAAACTCCCTATTGACTAAAAACTCCCTATTGACTAAAAACCCCTTATTGACTAAAAACTCCTTATTGACTAAAAACTCCCTATTGACTAAAAACTCCTTATTGACTAAAAACTCCTTATTGACTAAAAACTCCTTATTGACTAAAAACTCCTTATTGACTAAAAACTCCTTATTGACTAAAAACTCCTTATTGACTAAAAATCCCTATTGACTAAATCCCTATTGACTAAAAACTCCCTATTGACTAAAAACTCCTTATTGACTAAAAACTCCTTATTGACTAAAAACACCTTATTGACTAAAAACTCCCTATTGACTAAAAACTCCCTATTGACTAAAAACTCCTTATTGAATAAAAACTCCCTATTGACTAAAAACTCCTTATTGACTAAAAACTCCTTATTGACTAAAAACTCCCTATTGACTAAAAACTCCCTATTGACTAAAAACTCCCTATTGACTAAAAACTCCCTATTGACTAAAAACTCCTTATTGACTAAAAACTCCTTATTGACTAAAAACACCTTATTGACTAAAAACTCCCTATTGACTAAAAACTCCCTATTGACTAAAAACTCCTTATTGAATAAAAACTCCCTATTGACTAAAAACTCCTTATTGACTAAAAACTCCTTATTGACTAAAAACTCCCTATTGACTAAAAACTCCTTATTGAATAAAAACTCCCTATTGACTAAAAACTCCTTATTGAATAGAAACTCCCTATTGACTAAAAACACCTTATTGACTAAAAACTCCTTATTGACTAAAAACTCCTTTGACTAAAAACTCCCTATTGACTAAAAACTCATTATTGAATAAAAACTCCCTATTGACTAAATACTCCTTATTGAATAGAAACTTCCTATCGACTAAAAACTCCCTATTGACTAAAAACTCCCTACTGACTAAAAACTCCCTATTAACTAAAAACTCCCTATTGACTAAAAACGCCCTACTGACTAAAAACTCCCTATTGACTAAAAACACCTTATTGACTAAAAACTCCTTATTGACTAAAAACTCCCTATTGACTAAAAACTCCTTATTGAATAAAAACTCCCTATTGACTAAAAACTCCTTATTGAATAGAAACTTCCTATCGACTAAAAACTCCCTATTGACTAAAAACTCCCTACTGACTAAAAACTCCCTATTAACTAAAAACTCCCTATTGACTAAAAACGCCCTACTGACTAAAAACTCCCTATTGACTAAAAACTCCCTACTGACTAAAAACTCCCTACTGACTAAAAACTTCACCTATCTATTCAACAAAACCTACCAGATAACTATCCCCTCTTCTTCAAAGACATTCAACTGTCTCCTTCTACAATGAACATTCTTGGACTATCCTTTACTAAAAATCTGAACTGGAAATCTCACATCTCATCTCTTGCTAAATCAGCTTCTAAGAAGTTAGGTGTCCTGTGGCGTCTGCATCCATTTTTTTCTCCCTTCCAGCTGCTTGCTCTGTACAGGGGCCTTATCCGCCCATGTATGGAGTATGTCTCACATGTTGGGGGAGATCCACTCATACAGCTCTCCTAAACAGGGTTGAGTCTATAAAGCTTTTCGTCTCATCAACTCCCCTCCTCTGACTGACTGTCTTCACTCTTCAATCTTTAAATCAATCATTACTTTTTTTTTTTTATCTAACTGTCTTGCTATAACAAAATATATATTTTTTGTTTCTGTAATTGTGTTGCTATAACAAAATATATATTTTTTGTTTATGTAATTGTCTTGCTATAACAAAATATATATTTTTTGTTTATGTAATTGTGTTGCTATAACAAAATATATATTTTTTTATGTTGCTATACAATATATATTTTGTCGTAATGGTGCTATAACAAAATATATATTTTTTGTTTCTGTAATTGTCTTGCTATAACAAAATATATATTTTTTGTTTATGTAATTGTCTTGCTATAACAAAATATATATTTTTTGTTCATCTAATTGTCTTGCTATAACAAAATATATATTTTTTGTTTACTGTAATTGTGCTTGCTATAACAAAATATATATTTTTTGTTTATGTAATTGTCTTGCTATAACAAAATATATATTTTTTGTTTATGTAATTGTCTTGCTATAACAAAATATATATTTTTTGTTTATGTAATTGTGTTAATTAAGCCTCAAGAAGCGAGAGAGAGGAGGCGTTATGGCATCAAGAAAGTCACTCACTCAGTAACCTCACAGCCTTTCCTTCATCCTAGCGTGGTTCTCTCCATATATCGCAGAAAGTGCCATGAACACAGTGGCGTAGCTAATGGGGGGGGCGAGGGGGGGCTGTTTTAAATCGCCCCCCGGACCCCCAAGAGAGGGGGCCCCCCAAATGCATCACTCCATCCAACAAAACTCCTGTGATCCTCTACAAACGTGACTTATTTCCTTGGGGTTTGTGTTTAATTTGATCTGTATCTGTTGAGTGCCATCATAGCCTTTTAATTCGGATTAAAAATTATTTTTGGGCATTGAAAGAAGTCTCAGAAAGTGTCAAAATGCACCAAAATATGTTCATTTTCTAAAACATTTTCTCGGGAGGGCCCCGAAACCCCCAGCTCCCCTCCCCCCCCCCAGCACCTGCAAACTTTAGAGGGGGCCCCTCCAGGAAGTAAGCCCCCCGGGCCCCCAAATGTCTAGCTATGCCCCTGCATGAACAAATATAAATAATCTCACTCAGTCCTACACACACGATGAATGAAAGAAACATCACAAGAAATTTGAAGGACAACATGACGCAACACAAGATGGCTGGCTAGTGGCTACTCACGGCAACACACAGCTTGTGGGCCTCCTGCATCTCGCTTCCGGCCTGCTTCCTGCCTTCACCCGGCCTGCCCAAAGCTTGCAGGCAGCCAGGGTACCTTAACACACCACAACACAAATGGTAACGCTATAGTTTGATACTCGAATCCTTCAAATGCGTTACACAACAAACAAATAAGATTAAGCGGCAGACCACTCGCCCTGCACACCGCCGCCACCACTGCCGGGCCTCCTCCTCCCTCCCTCCCTGCCTCCCGCTGAAGTTCACGAGGCAAGTACCAAACGGCTCGCAAAGCCTCGACACTTTAGCTTCATTTCACAGTTTTCTCCTTGATTCTTGTACTGTGACTTGCTTAACTCGCTTCTGTCGTGAGCTTTAAGGTTCTATTTGATGACAGTAAACGTGCCAGATATATGTACACCTTGATTGCTGCAATAATTATGATTACAATCACTTCCCTAATTAACTGCTTCAAGTGTTTCTGAGATGTATGAAAGAGAGAGAGAGAGAGAGAGAAATATAAATAATAAATATATATATATAATATATATATATATATATATATATATATATATATATATATATATATATATATATATATATATATATAATCAGTTTGTTAATGTTGTTTATTTTGGAGATAGAAAAATAAGAAGATAAAATCAAACTCCCGAGTCCCCCCATGAAAATCCGGTGGCCCCCCCACTGGCCAGGGGCATCAGAATGCCCCTGCGCTCCGTTTGCCTAGTGCCCCCCCCCCTCCCCTACTTAGCTGTGCCCCCCAGGTGCCCCCCTATTGATAGATATCTGGCTACGCCACTGCATAGGACACATAATGCTGCTAGTCTGAATCACCCCATGGGCCATGGCCAATGCTAAAATGATCTATTGGTCTCTAGTTTAATATTATTATTTTCATTTTAGTTTTGATGTGTTATAGTAAATGACTCGGTAATGAAGGATTAATAATCAACACTATCTGTGTGAAACCATTGCCACCGAACTTAGAAAGAATTTGTCCTTGCAAAGTTTGAGGCTTTATTAGCTACTGTATTGACTGTCATGTATTGCTGCAGCCATCTATCACCACCTATAACTTGTAGGCCCTTGTATGTACCACCGAGCAGGCGCCAGATAGCATAAAACAGACAAAAAAACGTTCAAATGTATGCACTTGCCGGACACGCGTCACCCACACAGTGTCAACACACTGACGCCCTGAGGCTGTTGTGGCGGTGATTGGTGGCGGCGGGGCAGGACTGTTAAACACCATTAGCCAATCAAAAGTGTCGATATAGAATATGCCGCCGAAAAACAGCTGATCGACCTTTTCTGTGCATGGGTAAGATCCTGACTCTAGGTTGATATTTATGATATTAAACAAATGCTACAAAATCACAAAGTTTTCACTGAAAAGTTAAAACTCTCAGAAATGCCCGGAAATTCCCCCAAAAGCCAATATCACTAGATTTTCACTAATTACTTCATATTTCCCGATCTGGGGACAAATTCCCCAAAAGTGAGAGCGTTGGCGTCCACAGCGCGCCAGACTGACCGACGCAAACCTGAAAAAGCAGTTGCGAGTATCAGCAGCATCACTACCAGATAACATCACCCGTCTCACCGAAGAGAAGCAGTTCCAGCTATGGGATTAGGGGAGAGTTAAATGTTTGAACAAAAGAAGCAGGCTGATTTTTAAGTGGATAATTTCGTATGGCCCGCGAATGATGTCATGATTACCCAAATGGCCCTTGGGTAGTAAATGGTAGCCCAGCCTGGCTTGGTGGCAGACTTGTCTTGACAGTCTGGATATAATCAGCTATACAACTTTCGTGCATATTTTCCAAACCAACTAACCAAAATAAATAGGTTGTAAATAATAGTTCATTGCTAGGTAGTAGATGGTCAAGTTTACACGGATATTATCTGAGGAAATATTGCAGATACGAATATTCTGAAGACATCCCAGAACTGCTGATGAAAATAGTCATTTGTAATGTATACATAGATTGATTGATTTAATGCTAAAAAGGGAAAATGTGCCAGACATCAGAGGTCATATGGCACTATGGCAAAGCATATAAAGGGTCAGGGTTAAAGAATGATAGTGAAACAATGAGGGAAGGGGAAAGAACGGAATGTTACAGCAGGATGGTTAGATCAGATGTAGGATGTGGATTTGTTGGAGGAAGGAGGTTACATTTTCCAGGGAGAAGGAGGGGGATTCCGGGAGAATGTCCGCAAGACAGGGAGGTCGGGAAAGGGAGGACAAATGAGGGAAGGAACTGGAACGGGCAGTAGTAAGATGGGGGCAGGATATTAAATGTAATGCATACATAGAAAAATTACTTTAGTGAGAAAAGTTTCGAGAAAAGAAGGTCGGAACATACTTTTTGACATAGAACTAAAAGCTTATATTAATTTTCTTTGTTTTCAGGATTGATTGATTGATTTAATGCCTAAAAAGGTGAATGTGCCAGAACATCAGAGGTCATATTTTTTCAGGAGCTCTACACAGTGAAGCAAAACTCAAAGCTGTATCATATCACATTGCTGAAAACAATCAAGAAAATTTTAAAATATTGATTGTTTGGCGATAAATGTTTAGTTAACACTACTTTTACCACGGTGCATATGGAAGACTGGTATGACTCCTCTTCTTTTGGTATGTAACATGATGAAGGCTTTCTCAGAATTTTTTTTACTAGTGAAGAGTTGAAGTCAATTTAGTGTTTAAGCACATTTATTCAGAGTCTCATAATGGCATTTGTTTTGTGTGCCTTACAGTTGTTAATGCAATATTCTTATAGAACAAACATCTACAAAGATAATAGTATAAAATTTATTCTGATAAGAGTATTTGGTGTAGGGGAAAATTACACTGGAATGTAAACTTTTGTACACGTATTTAAGCCCTTCTGAGGGAGAGGCGGAGAGGCCCCTTCTGAGACTGAGGGCCTCTCCCACGCCTGCCACTGGAAAGAATTCATGACTATAATTAGGGAATGCGCGGGTTCATAAAGAAATGTACTGAAATTATAGGCAATGAGGATATGGTCAATGATGTGATGTGTAGCTGAATATTGATATCAAATTAGCTATAATATTATACGAACTACAATCTGCAACAGAGTGATTAAAACAGGCATGGCAGGATTAATAAAAAAAAGAATATACTAGAAGTTGAAATTGTGTATTGGATAAAGCTTGACATTTTGTTAAAGCAAAAGAAGAAACTAGTATAATATCAAGATACCTCTTAGGTAGGGATGTCCAGAAGTGCAACAAACAGATGGCTTCTTTACCGAGAAAATAATAACTGGGGGGTTTGAAGACTAGGCATGTTAAGAAGGAAAAGTATGCATGGAGGAAGAGATCTGACATTTTAGAATAGACATCATTATCTCGATAATCTAAGACCATTGTGAGAATAATCTTGACACTATCCTGACACAGGACTTTGATATTGTTCCCTTGCAATGGTTTAGGTTTATGCTGTACTGTGCATGGGAATATAGGTATAACAAATACAAAAATATGATGTTGTGGAGATAATTTAGATTTTGACTAGTAAGGTCCTAGATAATGGCTGTAGTGATGTAAGGCAGAGGCCGGGAGGGTGTGGAGAATGGCTGTAAAGAAGGCATTTGCAGTCTGCAGCTGTTTTCTCACTCTACGTTTGTATGTGTAAAGGTTTATTGAGTTACTGAACAAAGATACATTAAGGCTTACCTAAAAATTAAACAATAAATAACACAATAAAAAAATAATATTTTCAATAAACTAGTTTAGATCCAATGATCTCTGCAGACTGGTCCGTGGGAGACAGGTAGTGAGACAACAAGGTTCAACATGTGTGTGGCTCCCAATATAATTTATCGAAGCAAAATATACATCTTACTAAGACCTGTGCGGTCTAATGGGAATACACACCCATAATGCATTTGAACATGAAACAAACCACTTGGTGGTTAATTAACAAGAGGTCCATTACTGACCAAAAACTGGGACGTCATCTTCGTTTCAAAATCTAAGAATTCCATTTTATAATAATTCTTCTGTACACACAATATAATCCACACTTCTCTATTTCTAGTCTAAGCTCGAACAACCTGAACCTGTACAGCAACTCAACGAGCGTCTTTGGCTTGCAGAAAACAAGTGTTGCCAGTCAGTGCACCAGACAGCCACTCCCACAAGGGGAAATGACCAACAAAGCTAGGAAGCTGCTCATGTGTAGTATCTTCGACTCCTACTCTCACTGCCACTATCACTTTCAGGAGCAAAACAAAACCTAATGCTGGACTTGTTGCAACACATAATGGGTTTTTCAGTTCCTGTTTTCTTTAACTACATGAATACATTAATGAAATCAGTAATATTTATAGTCAACTTTTACATTCATGGTTTTATGTTGACTCAAAATATATATTCCATACAACACATCACTACTAAATTTGTACATCAGAGTTCATTCTCTCTCTCTGTCTTCAGCACTCACCCTCTCACAGATCCATCATAAGCACAACTTGTACACTGTGGCAACACTGGTCACTATCTGCAGGAGGTTAAAAACAAGCAATACTCCTTTGTAAAAAGATAATATGTAAACCACATCCTCTTTTATATTACCTTCCTAGAGTTACAACATGGTGCAAACTTTCCTACCCACCACATAACCCTGTGATGCGGTGCTTAGTCTTTGGCATGTGGGCTCAATCACACAAGAATAGTATCACCAGTACAATGATAGAAGTCACTACACCTTCCACTCACATCACATGACATGACCCATCACTCACATGACATGACATGACCCCAAACATAAGCGTAACTGAGTTAATACACACTTCTTAGATGGGATTCAAGCGACTTCTATCAATCACTGTTTTTAAGATAAATGGCAATCTTGTCCTCCCAGGCAACCCATACCTCAGCCAATCCCTTAATAATCTCATGCAGTAAAATACACCTATACAGAAACTTATGATATTCACCGAGACTTAACAAAATATGCAAATAAAAGTTATTAAACAACTTGAAATACATAATTTGTACTTAACAGTTATGTTGTAAAGTTAATTTGGCAAAGAAATTGGCCATATAAAAATGAATGATGTAATTATTCGTTGAACTAAAACCTCTGACGAATACTCACTGACATAAACTAATCAAAAAAATAACTTGAAATGCATTTAAACATTTTCTGGATACAGCTGAGGATAAATCAGTATTAAAATTGACAAGTCAGACATCCTCAACACTGACTTTTTCCAACTTGCCTGCACAAAGTGGTTAGCTACCTTGGTGATGATACAAAACAATTGCATGTAGTTCAATTTCATGAAAGTTTGAACATAATTTTTGCTTAACTCTTACCAAACTGACAACAAATATGCATCATGCACTTTTAAATCAACATCCTTCAGTAATTCTACATGGATACTTATATGAAACAAAGGGTTCTACTCGCTACATAGTATCTATATATTGTAAGATTCGCTGAAAATAACCAGCATCACTTGAAATGAATATCTGCACCACATTGTTACAGTTTGAGGTTCATCCCAAGTGAGTGGCCAGTGTGGTAAGAGTCAAGGCAAAGGATCTGGATATAAAGAGGCAGATAGTTGTGTGGGAACACATACAGACAATCTGGAAAAACTGACTATGTCAGGATTTTATCCAAGGCCAAGTCTTCCTGTACACAGATGACATTTTACACCAATTCATGTAATCAATTAAATACTTAAAAAATAAAACTTTCCAACTTCAGAAGCTAAAGCCAATTAAGACAAATATATAAATCTTATATAAATTTGATTTAAATTGACTTTGTCTTAAGCCTTCTTATGTAAAATAAAACTTTGTATTACAGTTTTGATTCACCATTAATTATAGTTAGCAACACTGCAGTCCATGACCTGGAAACTCACCATTTATTGTCATCCTTTCATAAATACAATCCACTAATGTGTACAAAAATGCGCACTATCACATGGGTACTTTCCACTAATACTGGCACACTGAAGGCACCGTAAGACATTCTTCCTCTGGGTTGTGATGGGTCGAGGCTAAATACTACCTGGCACGCGTCACACAACCTGGCTCAGTGGGTGTAGCTGCGGTGCATCCTGGGTGTGCTTTCACTGCTGGGATATCATGTAGGGTAAATCAGTAAACTTAAATTATTGACTGAATATGAGAGATTTACAAACTTCCACCAATATGCAAGTCCAAACCTTGGCCTGAGGTGGCGGTGTTCAGCCTGGCAAGCCTGTGGGTGTTAGTGGAAGACGTGTGCAATGCTTCACCACTGTCTAAGGCTTGTCTGTGAATATCCTTGTAAGTATAACTCTTAGCTAAAGTAATTTCCTTCTATTCCAGGTACTTAATGCTAATATATTTTTAATAAACATACAGAAACTTCGCTTTATAGATAATACATTAAGGGTAAATGAAGGTAAGATATCAACCATGATGACCATCACAGTCATGAGAATTGTTATTTGCTAATATCTAATGACTAATCAATGACCATTCATATATTAGTCTTTTAACAAGCATAAAATTATTATTTACAATTAAATATTTGTAAAATCAATAGAAATGTAAGTATTAATTAATTAAGATATGGATGCCTGCATGATTACCCTCCTCGCACACAACACTTTTGTCGCCTTGTTTTGATTTGTGTTGCAATCTTATGGAAATCCATATCTTTCATTCTAAGCTTGGCTAGAAAATATTAAACTTTAAAAATTTCTTCAGTAAACATCCACCTTTGATTTTTATATAACAGAATTTATAAACTAATAAGTAAGGAGAAATGGTTATGTACAGAACAGCCCATGTGACCCCTGGCATCCATCAGCTGAATGCAGAATTCACTTCATCAAGTCTGGCAGCAGCTCTCAAAAAAAAATGCAAAGCCTCTTTTACCCTACAGATTCACTTGAGTTCCCGGCAATGCATCAGAGGCCTGGCCCTCAAACCTTCCATAACTCAGTAGAATACCTTTGGATACAATGATGCCACTGACACTAAGGCTTCTCTGGCCACACAGGAACCACCTTCCTCCACATTACATACTAGTTTTGTCCACAAATGCAAAACTGTATTTAATAATAAAGCTGCTGACAAAGTTCTGATCATAAACCCACATAGGCCTATTACTCAATACAACATTTCATGATCCTAAATACAGCAAGATAATGTATTCCTTTCCATGCTTTACTTGAATCACATCATCTCAGTAAAACATTCCAAAAGCCACATGACGATGTCAGCCACTCCAAACCCAGGACTGTAAATGCCTAAGTTTTAAATACAACTTAAAGGAACTACTACACTTGTATTTCCAATTCATAAAACTTACATTCTAGTTTTACAATGTCAGGGGAGCCAGGAACTTTACAAGCCAAGATTTTAATCATGGTAGTCTTGGTTATATATTACTTTTCTTTACACCTGATACATGTTCTTCTACTTGAAGCAACACAGAAAAGATATTCCAGATTTTTAAGATTTCTTCGGGATGAGACCTGTAAGTTAATATAACCCATACATGTACCCAAATCTGCATCTAAGATTTCATGAAGTGCCACATCCCTCAGCAAGAAGAGGGTGATGCTACACTTCACTAGATGGTTGGTAACCCACACTTACTAAGGGTTAGAGCTGCGCCACACTAATACTAGCATATCTGTGGTCTTACACAAGGCGAGGACTGTGGTAATCTGTCTCTGATGAGATCTGACACAAGGCAAATGCAAACTGTTTGTATGTTGGAGTTCCTTACCTAAAATAGAAAGCAGAGCAATGCTATTCTCACACTGAAGGATGATAAATAATACTTTCTAGTCAAGTGATGGATCATGGCTGAGTCCATTGACAACGGATAAAGGTACCCACACAATCTGCAGAACAATCTATGCATCATACAAACTAGAATACCAAGGGAAAGATATTACCTAAGGACATGGATAAACGTGGTAAATTTTCACCTAGTGATGATAATCATATTCCTACCCTGAGAAGCTGAGTGCGAACTATCCTTCCAGGGATGTTGTGTTATCCCTACAACAGACACCAGAGGGAGACCATGTGCCCTGTGATGAATGTTTAGCTTTCTCCATGGCTCTAAATGATACTGTATCTACTCTTGCGATGGATAGCATTACACCTGATACATTAAATGAGGAATTAATATAAATCTAGCTTAAAATCAAACAGTACCACAAATACCCTGAGATGGAGAAGTGCCACAAAACTAAGATGAATCAATGCCATATCTGTGACACGACACTCCCCTACCCTCCCTGCAGCAGTGGTGTCCTGCCTGATATGCAGTGCCACACACACCCTCTTAGATTGAACTGCACCTAACCTGAGACACGGAGCACCTGACACACGGCATTGTTCTGGCATTGCGGGGATCTAGGCTATCCTAACATCATCATGGGTGAGGAGGGAAGGCTAACAATTGGTATCCAGAGCTGCCTCATTTATATATTAATTTTCATATTTCTACGTTGGTTTATATGAAACTAATGCACAATTTTATCCCATAGTTCTTCCCTAGTGTTATTACCATGATTCTTTCTATAGTTCTTCCCTTCCTTCCATAATTCTTCCCTATGCAAGGAGGAAATGCAAGGACAGGAATATATGTGCAGACTCTTCTGTTGCAGGAATCCCCTTGTGGAAGTTCTTAGGAATGAGCGTCAGAAATAGATGGATAGATAGGTAGGTAGGTAGGTAGGTAGGTAGGTAGGTAGGTAGGTAGGTAGGTAGGTAGGTAATGATTTTATGATGCATGTGACAAATTTCAAGTGAGAAATAAAAAAACAAAGTGAAAATAAAGAGACCCACCACAATGTCGATACACTTAGTACTCTTGCATGGCACAGCTCCACCGTAAGTTCCGGGCACCATTGAGGAGTGATAGGCACTTGTAGTCACTGATGTTCCCTCACTCCAATAAAATAAGATGCGATTTACGAAGTTTCATTGTCTGTGAAACCTTTCATTAAAGATCTAGGCTTATAAAGTTCACAACTGTGTATCACCTGACTCTCCTCCTCGGACTGGACCTTGTAGCTGCCGCGACTGAGGTGGGCGTGGTGGTTGTGGAGGGAGGGGCCATGGGCGCGGGGAGGGGGAGGAGGAGGTGGGCAGGTGGCAAGGGAGACTCTCGTGTGGCCAGAGAGGCACCCATTGGCAAGGCCTTGACCTTATTTGCATTTTTTCTATTTGCTTCTCCTAGAGTATCTGGGTACACAAGAGAAATATTCATGTCCTGGCACTTTAAGGCTGGCTTGGCTAGCTTGCTGCTGGTTCTGTTTTTAAGAGGGTCACCCAGGCCATTCTGGGAGCCATCCTCTGCAGCAGTCACACCTACAGCAGACTCTACATTATTGTTTTTACTTCTCTGTTGAAGCTCTTGGTATTCCTGGAGATCAGACGTATTACTCTTGAGAGCCTCGGCGATGGCCTTCTCAAGAGCATTTCTTCCTCTCACACTGTAAGACACAAAAAGGTTTCAGGTTTCATGTAGGCTACACTGAAGAGCAAAAGGTAAAGCTTTTATAAATCTTTGGGCATGGAACACAGAAACTAGTGAAATGGTAAAGCAGTCATCATAAGACTTAAACCTAATAAAATAGTTCAGGTCTGTCACGCAGAATTCTACAGTTCAAAAATCCCGATAATCTGCTTTCTCGAAGGCAAGAAGTCATAATCCTCTCCCCTGAATTCTGGAGTTCAGAAAATGACATAAAAGCACAAACTTTGGATGGCAGGAACAGATCAACCTAAAAGTGCAAGAACATGAAATGATCTCAAGAATGCACAAGTTGATGGGCAGCAGTTGTGGCATTGATCAGGGGCCAAACCAATCAACCTTGTCAACAGCCCAGCAGCAGTGAGCACGGGGGTGATTTCTCTTCAATGTAAATTCATATTTCCCTTATAGTGACGCAGGAGCCTCGTCTTGTCTTTAAACGCGTGGGGGGGACAATCAGCAACACACTATCTTGTGAGCACTGTATGGGAGGACAGGCTGGCAAACCCCCGGCCACTGGTGCAGCATTTTTGTACAGTAAAACCTCTCATATTCGGACTAATTGGGCCAAGGAGTGGTCCGAGTAATGCAAGGATCCGAATAATGGGGGGATAGGTTTATAAAAAAAAAAAAAAAAAAAAAAAAAAAAAATTCTAGGTGTATATATATATAAGATAGCTAGGAAATTTCGACCCCTAAAAAAAAAAAAAAAAAAAATCTAGGTGTATATATATATAGCTAGGACATTTCGACCCCTAAAAAAAGAGAAAAAAAAAAAGGAGGAGGTCCGAATAATGTCAAAGTCTGAATAATGAGTGTCCGAATACGAGAGGTTTTACTGTCATGTGAGGGTAAATGTATGCACAGTGCAGGCACAACATTGCATTGTAAAGGCTCCAGAGATCAGACTATTTTTCAATCCTTGTTTAAAGATCAAACCTCGCTGCTTTAAGAGGAAGTCATAATGATGCAAAATTTAACTGAGAAAAGTGTGGGGGACAGTGTGACAGTGTGACAGTGTGACATCTCCCCCTGTCCCCCACCCAAACGAGGCCCATGTAGTGACTAACAGTATCTGGTGAACAGTGCTAAGAATTGAGTGCATGCATAGCCATCGTTCTGCAGTGAATGGAAAGTATTACAGCCAGTGGAAAGAGGCGTGATCAAGGCAGTGAAGGATAGTGGGTAGCAACATAAACAAATATTTTCATTTCCATCAATTGTTTTCACTGCACATCTAAACCTGTGGGGTCACACATACTAGGTACTAGCAGAGTGGATAAACAGAACAATCAAAATATCTAAAAGGCAGTTCTAGAATTTAATCAAATGAGCAAACGATCTTTATCAGTGGCTGACATTACTCAATACCTGAGTTAGCATTGATGGTGATTTAGTGATATCCAACCTAGAAGATGCTGCAAAGAAACCTAGAAGATGCTGCAAAGAAACCTAGAAGATGCTGCAAAGAAACCTAGAAGATGCTGCAAAGAAACCTAGAAGATGCTGCAAAGAAACCTAGAAGATGCTGCAAAGAAACCTAGAAGATGCTGCAAGGGATCAGAAAGTTGCAGGGTACAAAAGCAGGAATGAGCTACACTCGGGAAAAGCATGAAGTATAACAAGCTGAAAGGAATTACGTAACTCTTCAAAACAAATGTGAATTGCAGAGTTGTTGAAAGGGAAAAAATGAACAGTCCAAGCTGCTTTACATATGTTACAAGAGTAGATAAACAATGTAAAAGAAGACATAATATGAGAGATTTTACATACAGATATATTGTATTGACAAGTGATAATGTTACTGCTAAGTTCAGCGTGGCAAGTGTTGCAAGTCTGACTTACCTGCGTCTGGCGGGGGCTCGGGGTGGCACCATGGGGAATGTGGTGAGGACGGAATGTTTGACAGTGTCCACGCGGTGGTCCCCGTACCACTGCACCACACACTCACCACCAACCTGCCACGGGAAAACAGGCTGGAGATCATTCAACATTACTTGGTTCTAGATTTATATACAGGGCTGTCATATATAGATTGATAGATGAAATATATATTTCTCATATGCTACACTGCAAATATACAAACACTACATATAGTGTGAGTCATACAGGCTGGGGACGATTCCTTTTCATTTTACCTGTCCAATATTTATTCAAGAACTTTTTGTCATTTACATATCAAGATATTCTGAGCTGACAGCCAAAACAATGAAAGGGAATTCATTTACACACAGGAGCACTTAAATATAGGGTGCTTCATTACGCCATTCATGTGTCCATATCTCAAAAAATTTCATGTATTTTTTTCTCTGAGTTCTCTCTAGGCTATGAAACCTGTAAAGGGCCATAATATCATGGCCTGTACTGCACAGCCTTAGTGGCCACCACCATGGCCAAGGCCTATGGATCTGTGGGTGGTTACTGATATAAATGTACCACTGCTCACCCCTAGGTAGTACTATGGATGATTGCCCAATATTACCAGAGTGTCATTACTGACCAACCTTACAAAGATGTAGCAACACCTGATAAGTCTAGGTGCAAGGTGCCTGGCCAGGATTCATACCCTGGCATGCCACACGGGCACAGCAACACCAACACACGCCACCACTCCACTCATGGAGGTCACCACAAGATGGGTACTCAGTCAGGACTTACATGCAGTATACAGTAGTGGGCCTTTTGTTTGCTATGATATCAACCTTCAGTGCGCGGCTCCTAGTCATGGGAGAATGGGTTCTTTCCCAGCATGATGATGATGATGATGATGATGATGATGATGATGATGATGATGATGATGATGATGATGGTAGCTATGATGGTGATGTTCAATGGTTATAAAATATAATGGTAATGCTAAATGGTTTTCAAGATCAGTCATGTGTTACTTTATTCACCTTAATTCTGATTCTATTGAAGTTTGCTGACCAGTAACCTAAATTCAGGTTCTAGAACAATGACAATAATCTTGCTTCTAATAATGTAACACGGTGAGAATAATTGCAAAGTGGGTAAATTTCTGGTTGACAGAGATGGCAACCTCAATGGGTGGAAGCAAGTCACTAGTTAGTCAGTCATTGCAACCATCCCTTCTTAACTCACAAATAATCTTATACAAATACTAAAAAAAACACATAAACATGGCTCCCTTCCAGTCAGCTACTAAACATGGCTCCCTTCCAGTCAACTACTAAACATGGCTCCCTTCCAGTCAACTACTAAACATGGCTCCCTTCCAGTCAGCTACTAAACATGGCTCCCTTCCAGTCAGCTACTAAACATGGCTCCCTTCCAGTCAGCTACTAAACATGGCTCCCTTCCAGTCAACTACTAAACATGGCTCCCTTCCAGTCAGCTACTAAACATGGCTCCCTTCCAGTCAGCTACTAAACATGGCTCCCTTCCAGTCAGCTACTAAACATGGCTCCCTTCCAGTCAGCTACTAAACATGGCTCCCTTCCAGTCAGCTACTAAACATGGCTCCCTTCCAGTCAGCTACTAAACATGGCTCCCTTCCAGTCAGCTACTAAACATGGCTCCCTTCCAGTCAGCTACTAAAACATGGCTCCCTTCCAGTCAGCTACTAAACATGGCTCCCTTCCAGTCAGCTACTAAACATGGCTCCCTTCCAGTCAGCTACTAAACATGGCTCCCTTCCAGTCAGCTACTAAACATGGCTCCCTTCCAGTCAGCTACTAAACATGGCTCCCTTCCAGTCAGCTACTAAACATGGCTCCCTTCCAGTCAGCTACTAAACATGGCTCCCTTCCAGTCAACTACTAAACATGGCTCCCTTCCAGTCAGCTACTAAACATGGCTCCCTTCCAGTCAGCTACTAAACATGGCTCCCTTCCAGTCAGCTACTAAACATGGCTCCCTTCCAGTCAGCTACTAAACATGGCTCCCTTCCAGTCAGCTACTAAACATGGCTCCCTTCCAGTCAGCTACTAAAACATGGCTCCCTTCCAGTCAGCTACTAAACATGGCTCCCTTCCAGTCAGCTACTAAACATGGCTCCCTTCCAGTCAGCTACTAAACATGGCTCCCTTCCAGTCAGCTACTAAACATGGCTCCCTTCCAGTCAGCTACTAAACATGGCTCCCTTCCAGTCAGCTACTAAACATGGCTCCCTTCCAGTCAGCTACTAAACATGGCTCCCTTCCAGTCAACTAATCTCTATCAGTCGCCAACACCTCTGTACTCTGAGCTGTATCTACTATAAACAGAATTTGCTTCATTGAACAGAGAAGTATAGTATATTACTGTACATGAAAGAGCTGTGCAGTATTTGAGTGATGGTGCATGGCGATAATATTGTGATGGGGGGAGGGAGGGGAAATTGTTTTGTTTAGTGCAATTACCTGGTGAAGCACCTGAGCCGGCCAGTAGTGGTGGCCCCTGTGCGGCCCCCACACCACTCCGCGGCCACACGCAACCACCTCTTCTGGAACACAGCGGCACTGCAATAAGTGACACTGGCCCCACACTGGCTCTGGCTCATCACAGGGACTGGCACTACATTAAACAGAGTAATGGATATTCATAATGGCACCTCACCTGAAGTGGATGCACTGTAGGCCTCCTCAGGATTGGCCGGTTTGCTCTTCTCGGGAGTGTGTGACGGCAGCGGGAGGGCCAGGTCAGCTGGAGGAGTGGCGTCTTCGTCATGGCGTGTGGTGGTAATTTCTGCACTCTGGTGGGAGGGTGAGGGTGGTGGTGCAGTGTTCACACAGTCTGAGCTGGTGACATCACTCTCCCCTAACCCGCCTGGTGTCTGGGTGGAAACTGAGGAATGTGTGCCAGTTTCATCACCGCCTTGTGTGGTGACGAGCGTGGTGCGTTGCTGCACGATGGTGGTCTTGTGCTGTACTAAGGTTGTACTGTTATTGCAAGCACTACCACTCATAACCACAGGCTGACCCCCAACATACTCTGAAGTCACTACCACGGGGGGTGCGGTGACCTGACCTACACACACGGCTTGGCCTGGACTAACAGTGGTGCCAGCAGCTTGGTAGTTTGCAGGGGAAGCAGTGACTGGCAGAACATGTACCCCTGCTCCTCCAGGAAGGTGTGTTGAGGCTGGTGAAGGGGTGATGTTGACCACTTTGGCACCACTAACCATAGCGGTTGTGTGAGGAACTTGAGGACGCACTGCAACCATGGCTGGCATGCCTCCAGCAGCTGATCCTGGAGGCAGTTGTCCCACCATCCCTCCTGAAGCACTTGCAGCTGGAGTCACACCAACTATGTGACCACCAGAAAGCTGCAGCTGAACTGGATAAGACATGCCAGTATTGGGATCTGTTGATATAAATGTTCCATCTGCAAGCTGGTTGATTACTAAGCCTTGTGCCGGTGCCGAGCCCACCATAATAGCAGGTGGATTATGTACTTGTACTGGCAGATTGGGTATTGTGTTCCCTACCATCTGGACAACATTAATGGCACCAGTTCCCTGCGCAGCTGCTGCCTGCAGCATCTGCCCGCCGCCTACTTGACTTGTGACTGTGGCTACCTGAGCCATTTGCCCGGCGGGGCCAATAGTTCCCATTGTGCCATAGGGTGACATCTGAGTCATGTGAGGACCATTCATTACCATGTGCTGAGGAACTTTGTTGCCCATAATTATTGCAGGCACTAATCCCCCCTGTGGCTGGTGATGTTGCTGTGGTGATGACTGTGAGGTAGATAATCCTTGTGGTGTAGAAGTGTTGCGTCTCCGTTTGCGGCGACGTCCTCCTGATGAGCCACCGCTGGAGGGAGTGTCGGATCCCGGGGTGGAGCCAGGAGTGGAGTGTGGGGTAGAGGGTGTTGAACCTGAAGTTCCCAGAGGAGTAGAAGCATTTCTTATCCGGGCATCCTCCACTGCTTCTCCGGTAAGACCCGTGGTGACAACTTGGGCGACTTGTAAGTGAGGTGAAGACTGTGACTGCCCCACCTGAACCTGGTGGTGGGGGTGCTGGTGTGCAGTGCTTTCCACAGCTAGTGTGGCAGGAGTGGCTGAGACAAGTGGTTGGCCAGCCATAATGGTTCCTTGTGGGAGATTAGTGGGACCAGTTATCATTCCTCCTGGACTGTGCAACAGACCTGCTGATGACTGAATTATATTACCACCATTCTGAATGATAACAGGAGTTTGCATTGTGGCAAAAGTGTTGACTAGCTGCACCACAGGCTGTACAGGCTGGAACTGTTGAAGCTGTGGCTGGAGTTGAGGTTGTAACTGAGGTTGAAGATGGTGCTGTAGTTGAGGCTGTAACTGTTGTTGTAGCTGTGGCTGGAGTTGAGGCTGCATGTGCTGCTGCATAGGTGTCAACTGTTGCTGCACTTGCACTTGAGGTACAGTAGCTTGCATGCCCATCACACCTGGCACTCCAGATGTAACAGTTACGCCAGTGCTTGCATTGGCCTTGTTGTGGAAGGGAGATGAAACCATCACCATGTTGGTTGGGCCATTGCAGCCTCCACTGCTTGTTACAAACACAGACTGGGCAGGCGGTCCATTCACCAGTAAAGGCCCTGAGGCACGAACCAATCCTCCTGATCCACCTCCTCCATAGACTGTCACATTTGTTGATATTGGACCATTGTATATACCGGGAGACAATGAGACAGGAACTGGTGTTGGCTGCTGTTGTGACAGCTGTGGCTGCTGTTGTGACAGCTGTGGCTGCTGTTGTGACAGCTGTGGGTGCTGTTGTGACAGCTGTGGTTGCTGCTGAGGCTGTGAAAGTGGTGGAGGTTGGATTTGAGACAACGACTGTTGCTGAGGACTTTGGCGAAGGGACCCAAGCGATGAAGGGACAGGGATGCTGCTAACTATACTTTGTACCATTTCCAAGGGAGACTGCGTGACTCCTGCTACAGCACTGACACCAGGTGGTCCAGGAGTGAGAGGTTTGTTGGCAGAAATGGTCTCAGCAGTGCTTCTTGGGCCACTGGTGGAACACTGCTCGGGGCTGCTCTCCCCACTCTCACACTGTTTCCCACCAACAGACTCCTTATGGCAAGGAACAGCTTTTATGAATTCCTTCATAGTTGATGATGTAACTGGAGAAGGTTTCAAGTGTTCTACTGGTAAATTTGATACATGCTTCATCTTATGTGTCCTGTCTTCTGGCTTCAAGCACTGTCTGGTATTTTTATTTCTATGGTGTGAACAACCAGCTTGAGTGGTAACTGCAACAGAGTTTGTAATTTTTGTGACAGTGGTAAGAGTAGATGACTGTGTGTAAGTTACCGTGGTGGTCTGCACAACGTTGCCAGACTCTCCCTTGGCAACTTTTGAGGTCACATTTGCACCCTCCTCACCACTCCGGCTTGACCCCAGGGTTCCGTCCGACAGGTTTTTACTCTTATCCACCGTAACATTTTTGACGTCGTGACAGGCGGTGCTGAGGTGGTGATTCTTGGGGTTTGTGGTAATGGTCACCGGCAAAGGAAAGGTTGGCGTAATAGTTTTTGTGGAATTAGTGTGACTTGATTGTGAAGGAAGGACGGTGGGTGTTGTCATAACAGTGTTAGTGGTCTGAGTGGCGGCCTTGCTAACTCTTGCTGGTAAAGGAACATTGCTGGGCAGAGGGACAACTGCGGGAGATGAAACCTGAGTTGTGAGGGATGCAGGGCAGTTGCCAGTGGTCAGTGGTCCTGCCTGCGACTGAGCCTGAAGCTGCTGCTGAGGCATGATCATGACGCTGGCTGGGGATGCAGCCGAGTGTGCAGCTGATGGGGCTGGAGGTCTTGGAGATATACCTGGAGCCTGCGGTGAAAACTGGCCCATTCCTCCCCCGGCCATAGTGTTGTTAAGCAGGGCAGTTTGCTGTTCAAGGTAACCACTTGGATCATCCATAAAGGAAGGTCCTGAGGGAGGGGGACCTGGGCCGCCCTGACCAGGACTTGCCGAGTTAGCCGGGTCACTCTGCATACTCCGCACGTCCACGTTGGGACACGGAGACGAGCGTTCTATATTCCCCTTGAAGCGCTTCTTTGCTTTTACTCCCGTCTTACGACGCTTCTCCCCCTCCTCCCAGAATGACGTAGGAAGTGAAGGTTGATCACCAGAATGTTGAGGTGCAGACATCACCCCCGGCATGGGAACACGAGGCATCATCATCCCCGGACCCGGGACGCGACACATCATATTGTTCATGAGATTGTTGGGATGTGGAGCGACTCCTCTGATGCTTGCCATGATGTGTGGTCCGGGCATCATCATGGCAGGAGGTGCGGGGGAGGGAGGAGGAACTTGCTTCTGGGACTGTCCTTGGTCTTGTGACTGCAGGGGACGCTTTTGTGGCTGAGACTGGTGCTGATGTAGTTTTTGTTGAGTCTGATGCTGCTGTTGCTGAGCTTGCAACTGTAATTGTTGGTGGTGGTGCGACTGCTGCTGCTGCAGCTGCTGCTGCTGCTGTTGTGATAATGACTGTTGCTGTGGCTGTGGTGGATGCTGAGCCATTTGCTGTGGGGGGAGAGGGGCAGGTCCCTGGGGCCTGCCACAGCGGAACATTGAGGGATCTGCCGGACGACACATGTTTGTCCTCGCCATCTCCCCAAAGTTGGGTCCCATGCCAGGTCTAAGAGGACCCATGGCTGGGTTCATATTAGATCCTCCAACAGCATTAATGTTTGGAGGCATATTGACAGGGTAGTGATGGTGTGTATCACAGCAGCTGTGGGGCACAGGAGCACAGTGCTGCTGAGGGTAGTGCTGGGTGCAGCCCGGCGCCGAGTTCATCATCCCGGGTCTGGGCCCGTAGCCCACGCCGCCCATCATGCCGCCAACCATGCCCCACGGCTGCAAAATACAATGCAATATAAATCCCATAAAAATTTATAAAAAAAGTAATACTAGAAATAAGTTAACTGTGGGGTTAATACTTGCCTGAATCTCTGACTTGTTAACACTCCAACTCTTCCATCTTACTGCGTGACTGTGAAGAGTCATACCATTCTAAACATCTGTGTGATCCTACATTATTGTCATTATTATTATTATTATTATTAATATTATTATTATTGTTATTATTATTATTATTATTATTATTATTATTATTATTATTTCTTTTTTTATGTTTGAGCCTATAGCGCTTGTAGGCTTTTATCTTCATTGAGGGTTCAGATGGTTGGCCCTGAATGTTACTTATGGAGGGCTGTGATGGTTGCCCCTCGCCCATGATGGCATAGTCTAGGTTTTTAGCGTGACGCCTGTGATGATTAGAGGCTCATGCCGCCCCGGTGTCCTCCGCCGCACTGGCACTCGAAGGTGAGGTTGATGGGCAGCATGTGGGTGTCTTCCGCCCCTCGACGATGGGAAGAAAGAGTTGAGCACTCCTGACGTGACTTGAACTTGGGATCTTTAGCTCTCCACTTCTAGATTCTAACCAACTAACCACCGCCCCAACGATTGCCGAAAGACTACAGTAAAACCTCTCGTATTCGGACACTCATTATTCGGACTTTGACTTTATTCGGACCTCCTCCTTTTTTTTTTTTTTTTTTTTTTTTTTTAGGGGTCAAAATTTCTTAGCTATATGTACACCTAGATTGGGGGGGGGGGGGGGTGTCGAAATTTCCTGCTATATATACGTACACCTAGATTTTTTTTTTTTCTTTTTCTTTAGGGGTCGAAATTTCCTAGCTATACACACCTAGAATTTTTTTTTTTTTTTTTTTTTTTTTTTTTTACATATCCCCCCATATATAAACCCCCATTATTCGGATCCTTGCATTACTCGGACCACTCCTTGGCCCAATTAGTCCGAATATGAGAGGTTTTACTGCATGTATTTCCAAAATGACGAAGTTGAGACCTGACAACATATTAGTGCGCTTTATTAACATGTTCTAGGGGGGAATAAAAGTGTGTAATTATTCATGGAGAAACAATGATTACAATTATGTTAGACCTCTATAGATGACTGTCCTGAACCCTAGAGTGCGACACCAGTGCTCGTATTCGTAGTCACATACCATGATTGCTCGTGGTAATTGCTATGATTTTGTTCCATTTCTACTCAGTCAAAATGATTCACTTGATCTTGTAGCTGCCATGGAAAGTACTAGAGCAATCATACAGTACTCCTATTGCAATCACAACAGAGATCTTGTAGCTGCCATGGAAAGTACTAGAGCAATCATACAGTACTCCTATTGCAATCACAACAGAGATCTTGTAGCTGCCATGGAAAGTACTAGAGCAATCATACAGTACTCCTATTGCAATCACAACAGAGATCTTGTAGCTGCCATGGAAAGTACTAGAGCAATCATACAGTACTCCTATTGCAATCACAACAGAGATCTTGTAGCTGCCATGGAAAGTACTAGAGCAATCATACAGTACTCCTATTGCAATCACAACAGAGATCTTGTAGCTGCCATGGAAAGTACTAGAGCAATCATACAGTACTCCTATTGCAATCACAACAGAGATCTTGTAGCTGCCATGGAAAGTACTAGAGCAATCATACAGTACTCCTATTGCAATCACAACAGAGATCTTGTAGCTGCCATGGAAAGTACTAGAGCAATCATACAGTACTCCTATTGCAATCACAACAGAGATCTTGTAGCTGCCATGGAAAGTACTAGAGCAATCATACAGTACTCCTATTGCAATCACAACAGAGATCTTGTAGCTGCCATGGAAAGTACTAGAGCAATCATACAGTACTCCTATTGCAATCACAACAGAGATCTTGTAGCTGCCATGGAAAGTACTAGAGCAATCCTACAGTACTCCTATTGCAATCACAACAGAGATCTTGTAGCTGCCATGGAAAGTACTAGAGCAATCCTACAGTACTCCTATTGCAATCACAACAGAGATCTTGTAGCTGCCATGGAAAGTACTAGAGCAATCATACAGTACTCCTATTGCAATCACAACAGAGATCTTGTAGCTGCCATGGAAAGTACTAGAGCAATCATACAGTACTCCTATTGCAATCACAACAGAGCTGGCATGACCTATTGATTTCATTAGGACAAGACAAAAAGTGAACAATGACCACGTACAATGATGGTATGTGACTACAAATACGGGCACAGGTCTGGTCTTATCATGGAAGGTGGAATGAAGTAGTGTGTGGAGGACAGGAGTATGAGGCAAGGGAGATAATTAAATGATAGAGAAGGAAACAAGGAGAGTGTGATGGGAGTTCTACAGCTTCAAACTTCTCCTGTTACGTGCAGCTATTTCCTTGAAGGGAGTCCCAGTCCCAGAAGCCACCAGATATCAGCGATGTCAATACAGTACCGTACAAAATGAAGTACTATGGGTAAAATGAGTAGCGGTGGTCATAGGGGTCCGATGAATACTGTAAACATTCGGTCAAATGCTGGTGTTATGGGAGGGTTTTCGTTTTCTTCGTTCCGTAGTGTCAGAATGTTTCACGCATATAGTCCACCGATACTTGTTTTACCCATAGTACTTGCTGCATGAGGTGGCTATTGCCCTTGTATTCCTCATAAGGCACTGCTAAATTAGGTTTCATATGCATGTCATAAGGGACAGTCCAAGGTTTAACATGGCGTACTGTCTCTGCAGTGGCATTACAGTCAAAGGCCTACAAAGAAAACATTTGAGATACATCTTGATTTTCCAATACATATATCAGGCGCCTAGAATTGAAACGGCACAAGCGCCACTTTAAAAAAAAACTACCGCCACCTTTCTAATAAAACAAACCCCATTACAATATGTTCATTTGTTGCTGATTTACTTTGAAAACACTTTAGGTGCATTTTTTTCATTGATAAAAAGTGGCGCTTGTAACCGTTTCATATCTTGATTTTCTTAGATTAAACTTTAAGCGCGTTTTTCTCAGTTTTTTAAAAGTGGCGCTTGTGGCGTTTCAATTCTAGACGCCTGATTTGTTTCCTTTCTGCTCTACTCTTACATGCTTGACAATGCCACACATCACTGCTAACACTCCAAACGCTAAGGAATTTTCATACCAGACAATGCCACACATTACTGCTAACACTCCAAACGCTAAGGATTTTTCATACCAGACAATGCCACACATCACTGCTAACACTCCAAACGCTAAGGATTTTTCATACCAACAAGATGCCTGTACGTTGACTTACTTGCTGAGGGTGGAATGCATTTTGTTGTTGTTGTTGATGAGTGAATGGAGGCATCTGGGAGGGTGTTGAGGGTCCTCTTGCTATCTGTGTAGGCGTCGGGGTCCCACGCACCATCTGGGCGGGTGAAGGTAGTCTGGGCATGTGTACTGGATTGTGGGGACTGCAGGACAGCTGAGTGGGTGTTGCTACTCCTCTGGGCAGCTGTGCAGGGCTTGGAGTTCCCCTGGGCAGCTGTGCAGGACTTGGTGTACCTCTAGGAAGCTGTGCCGGACTTGGGGTCCCTCTAGGCAGCTGTGCAGGGCTTGGAGTGCCTCTGGGCAGCTGTGAGGGGGTGGGTCCTCGAGTGACTGGTGTCGGTGCCTCAATGCTCTCCGATGCTTTCCTCTTGCGCTTTTTCCTGCCATCCTCTGAAAAGAACAAGAGTAAAGTTTAACTCCTTGAGAACCAGAGCGTAATTTCCATTGTAATTTGGGTACCATTACACATTTTTTAGTGACTATAAGCAATGTTTTATAGACTATGACCTGTTTAGTATCCTTGTCCACTAACTAATTTGGTATATTCCGTCACTTTTTGTAATTTTATAGCTAACAACAGACGATTTCTACATAGCAAAGGAAAGATCTGGGCGTGAAGGGGTTAATATGAGTACCATCACGTGAAATCTGTTGTCGCCATTTCATAGTAGCAAACAAGTAACTTAGTATCTACAAATAATTGAGAGTACAACAATATTACACATCTAAAAACAGACTTGAAAAAATCAATCTCAATTTTGCTTTATATTGCACTGACATCTATTCTTGCGTCTTTATACCGCATGTTGCCCTCCCTCTTCGCGGGAATCTGCTTGACAATGGCCTACCGTAGATAACACTATAGTCGCCAGTCACTTGCCACTGCACTAATGTCGCCAGGCACAATATATTACGAATTTTAGCATCATTACAGACTTTTATGTGCCACTGAAGAGACATACACAGTAGTTTATATTACGTACATCACACTACATGTCTTCAGTGGCACATAAAAGTCTGTAGGGATGCTAAAATTCGTAATATATTGTGCCTGGCGACATTAGTGCAGTGGCGAGTGACAGGCGACATTAGTGCAGTGGCGAGTGACAGGCGACTTTAGTGTTATCTACGGTATTAGTTTCATGCTTACTCTCTCCAACAACGTAATGTAAAAATCAGCCTTCATCTCAATCCGAGTAAACTCTCCACTAAATTGTACTTCTCAATTTTCCTCTATTCGAAGAGTAATTAAGAAGAGTAGACTGCCGGGTCGCCTCCATCAGGGTGAACCTATTTGAATATGTCTGAGTGCTCCTCCAAAGACTACTGTATACTGGACTTGCTACTCATTTTGGGCTATTTCCAGTGGAGGCCAGTTTTGCGATTCCTGACATTTTCGAACATCACTCCCATCTCCCTTCCTATGGTGTATCAATATAAATGATATACCGTTATCTTCGTAAATGTTTGTTCTATAATATTATCAAATAAAAAACTGTAAAATACACTAAAGAAATGCCATTATGAGAGAGTGAAGAAATATGCATGAACTTAATATTCACTTAAACTCTTCGCCATTTAATATTTTGCGCAAAAACATTTGACGTGAAACATATCAATAGAAGCGGAATTTTATTAGCTTTCCATTGCTATATTTCGTTTTCTGATAAATGAATTAGAACCATACATAAATTAGCGTATAGAGTAGTCTTTGGCTCATCTATCAGAAGAATAGACATGATTGAGGAACCTTCATGTCAGTCACGTCCTGTTTTATTGACATGACGAATGAAATGAGAAAGAGAAGAGGACAAGAGCAGATCATGTACAAATTGTTGAATAGAATAGCATAGTGAAAATTGTTGAATGGGCAAGAAGAGCAAGTAAAGAGGAGAGGAAGAGGAAGAGGGTCAGCAGGGGGCAATATTAATTAAGGGGGGGAAGGGGGGGAGAAGGGGGGGGGAATGTAGGGGTGAAGAAAAGAAGACGACAATAATAGGTGATGTCAAGACTGTGTGAATAAGGAACACACGGAGACTGGAGGACATGCGCAGTAGGAGGGTTGGTTCGACTTGGCAATAAGCATACGTATATAAATCATCATAGTGTCATTTGCAGCTAATTGTAAAAAAAATTATATGGATAAATATCATTGAGCAGCGTGGGAGGGAACAGGAGACAATAACAATAGTGGCTAACAATGGTGGCTAGAGGGAGGATTGTGGGTGGTTGAGGAATGGGGGTTCAGGGGAAGGGAGGGGAACTGACGGGAGGGAAGGAAGGAAGGGAAGGGAAGGGAAGGGAAGGGAAGGGAACTGACGGGGAGGGGAGGGGAGGGAAGGGAAGGGGAGGGGAGGAAGGGAAGGGAAGGGAAGGGAAGGGAAGGGAGGGGAACTGGAGGGGAGGGGAAGGGAAGGGAAGGGAAGGGAAGGGAAGGGAAGGGAAGGGAAGGACGACGGGAGGGGGATGAGGGAAGGGAAGGGAGGAAGGGAACTGACGGGGAAGGGAAGGGAAGGAAGGAGGGAAGGGAGGGTAAGGACTGTGGTAGGAATGGAGGAGGGATGACGGCGAAGGGGGTCAGGGAAGGGAAGGGAAGCGTGAGGGGAGGGAAGGAGGGAGGAACTGACGATGAGGGTGAGGAAAAACTTTTGTTGAATGCAAGGCCGTGATGAGGGTCGAAGCAAGCTATCAAGGCGTACTGAAGGAAGGGGACGCTGAGTAATAATTTGTTATGGCCTGATGATAAAACCTTCGCTCTCGCTTTAGCCTGCCTCACAAAACCACATCCTCCATCTCAAACGGTAGTGATCGTGTTTAGAGATTCCCTTTGATATCTCCAATAGTTTCCGGTCGTGACAAGCCTCGCTAAAGACGATGACCCGACACCGAGACGATGGCGAGACGATCAAAGCCAACGAGAAATGAGGGTTTGGAGACGCGGTGATCATACGAGGTGGTTCTGTCATGATGCTCGTCCACTGGCATTGCTTCATCACAGGATTATGAATAGCTGAAGACGTGATGTTTAACCCCTTGAGAACCAGAACGCAATATATCCATTGTAATTTTGGCTACCATTAGATGATTTTTAGTGAATATAAGCAATATTTTATAGATATAACCTGTTTCGTAGCCTTATCCACTAGCTAATTTGGT
The DNA here is from genome assembly GCA_016584305.1 of Chionoecetes opilio. NCBI lineage: Eukaryota > Metazoa > Arthropoda > Malacostraca > Decapoda > Majidae > Chionoecetes > Chionoecetes opilio. The sequence continues at coordinate 433,788 of JACEEZ010021522.1, read as the reverse complement.
ATATTCAGTTATTTTTTGTAATTTTATGGCTCACAACAGACGATTTTATATAGCAAAGGAAAGATCTGGGCGTGAAGGGGTTAAGGCAAGAGTGAAAAAAATAGGAAAACACGTGATGACCTTTTTAAATTCATAGGTATTCTAAGTTATATTTTTTCTACCAGCATAACTAGTAAGTATTATATTTATGATGCATCTCCTCCCAGGCTAATAACAAAGCAGATGTATACTACGTAGTTTGGGGTCAAAATGGTATTAAAGGGGATGACCTTAAGACGAGCAGCAAGAAGACCTCCTTCACTTCAGACTTCCGGGACGCGAGGTTGTAACAGAATAAGTGGGAACTAAATTTTCAAGTCTTGATTTTTTGTTTCTTTGATCTTAATCAGGTGTGGTGGGTGGGTGGGTGGGTGGGTGGGTGGTGGGTGGGTGGGTGGGTGGTGTGGGTGGAGAGAGAGAGAGGAGAGAGAGAGAGAGAGAGAGAGAGAGAGAGAGAGAGAGAGAGAGAGAGAGAGAGAGAGAGAGAGAGAGAGAGAGAGAGAGAGAGAGAGAGAGAGAGAGAGAGAGAGAGAGAGAGCGAGAGAGAGAGATACTTTGATCCTATCTAGACACTTTGCAAGTACTAACTACAAGGTTATTGACTATACAAAGCGCCACCACGCCAGGACGAACTTGGTGGAATCTTGCCTTGATTTACAGACTTCATTTGAACATTTTATTCCCATTTTGAGAGAGAGAGAGAGAGAGAGAGAGAAGGAGAGAGAGAAGAGAGAGAGAGAGAGAGAGAGGAGAGAGAGAGAGAAGAGGGGGATACCTGTCAGACTGAAAGGGGTGGATAGGGCGGTGATGACAGTGAGCGGGGGAGGGAAGAGGGGAGAGAGAGGGAGGAAGGAAGAGAGGGGAGAGAGAGAGAGAGGGGAAGGGCGGGGGAGGAAGAGAGGGGAGAGAGAGAGGGTTGATGTGAGGGTGAGGGGAAAAAGAGGTAAAATTGGGAGAGAGGTTCACAACATTTTCAGCTCAACACTGACTCCCTCCCTGGACTGGACTATAAAAATGCAAATGAGGGTGACAACAGTATGATGATAGGACGAGGAGAGGGGAGGGGAGGGGTGTGTTGGGGGGGTGAAGGGGGTGTTAGGGGGGGGATGGGGTGAAGGGGGTGTTGGAAAAAGTCAAGATAGGGTGTAAAACAAACAAACAACAAAGCGATGGGCTGTAGTGGGAAAAGAATAGTGATGAGGTACTACATAAAGGGGTTGTTAAGTGGCTAGTAAGTGGATAGAGTTTACATAAAGGGGTTGTAAGTGGTTTATAAGTGGATAGAGTTTACATAAGGGGTTAAGTGGATAGTAAGTGGATAGTTTACATAAAGGGGTTGTAAGTGGCTAGTAAGTGGATAGAGTTTACATAAAGGGGTTGTTAAAGGGGTTGTAAGTGGTTAATAAGTGGATAGTTTACATAAAGGGGTTGTAAGTGGTTAATAAGTGGATAGAGTTTACATAAAGGGGTTGCAAGTGGATAGGAAGTGGATAGAGTTTACATAAAGGGTTGTAAGTGGCTAGTAAGTGGATAGAGTTTACATAAAGGGGTTGTAAGTGGTTAATAAGTGGATAGAGTTTACATCAAGGGGTTGTAAGTGGATAAGTGGATAGAGTTTACATCAAGGGGTTGTAAGTGGATAAGAAGTGGATAGAGTTTACATCAAGGGGTTGTAAGTGGATAAGAAGTGGATAGAGTTTACATCAAGGGGTTGTAAGTGGATAAGAAGTGGATAGAGTTTACATCAAGGGGTTGTAAGTGGATAAGAAGTGGATAGAGTTACAAGCAGAGTAGAGATTGAGGGTTGTAACTTGTAAGGGGAGCGTCACACCACTTCTTAATTATCAGTGTATTGTCATGATTTTTATTATTTACGTGTGTCAAAAGTATGCTAATGGCGAAATAGGTGTAGTGGGGTTAAGTGCTATCTGATGTTATGCCTCCTGCTCCTCCTCCTCCTCCTCCTCCTCCTCCTCCTCCTCCTGCTCCTCCTCCTCCTCCTCCTGCTGGTGCTACTACTGTTTCCTGCTACTGTTCCCTGCTCTTACTCTCATCCCTTCTCCTACCATGTCCCATTAACACTCCGGATATTGCGTCTTACACCGACAACACGAGGACCAAATTACACTTTAATGTGGTGATACTCTTGTAACTTCTCGTATGCCATGACTCCTCCGCCTCCTCTTTACTCCTTTACCTTCTAGTTCTATCTTCCTTCTTCCTCATTCAAGTCCTCCTGCTTGTTCTTTGTTTCTTCCTTCCTTCGCTACGTGTGCCTGTTTGCTTCACCGCTTTGCTATCGCTCCCAAACACCGCTAGGATTTACATCGACCCACGCCACACCACCTCCCGCCTCCTTACTTCCCCCCTTTCCCTTCCCGCCGCAATACTAGCCCCCTTTCCCCCCTCCCGCCGCCTTACTTCCCCCCTTCCCCCTTCCCGCCGCAATACTTGCCCCCTTTCCCCCCTCCCGCCGACTTACTTCCCCCCTTTCCCCTTCCCGCCGCAATACTAGCCCCCTTTCCCCCCTCCCGCCACCTTACTCCCCCCCTTCCCCTCGCGTCTCCCCTCGCCTTCCACC
>JACEEZ010021522.1:406168-423668 GCA_016584305.1 Chionoecetes opilio | reverse complement strand
CTTAGCTTGGCAGAAAAAAGATGAGGAAGGGAGTGAGGAGTGAGGGGAGAAGGAGTGAAGGGTTGTAAAGGAGAGGAGTGGGAGGAGTGAAAGGAAGGAGGAGGAGTGAGAGAGGAACTGGAGGAAATGAAAAATGGGGAGGGAGGAAGAGTTGTGGGGTGAAAATGAGGTGAAGGAGTGAGTGAGTGGGAAGAGAGATGAGTGAGTGAGTGAAGGAGTATGGAGGAGTGGGAGTGAGAGTGAAAGGAGAGTGTGAGTGAGTGATGTAAGTATAATTTATGGGGAATGTATAGAGGGAGTAAAGGGGGATGGTTGAAGGGAAGGGAATATTAGAAGGAAGGGAAGAGAAGAGTTTTTAGGGGAAAGGAAAAAATGGGGGGAAGAAGAGACAAAGGGGAGAGAAGAAAAAAAAGGGGAATGAGAGAGAGAGAGAGAGAGAGAGGAGAGAGGAGAGAAGGGGAGAGAGTGTGAGTATAAAATAGTAAAAGCTAGAGGGAGGGTAATTGCTTTTTAGAGAGAGAGAGGAGAGAGAGAGAGAGGGAGAGAGAGGAGAATGAGAGAGAGAGAGGAGGAGAGAGAGAGAGGGGAAGGGAAGAGAGAGAGAGAGAGAGAAAAGAGAAAAGGAGAGTTATTCTTCATCTTTACCAATTACATTAGTCAGTCTCTCTCTCTCTTCTCTCTCTCTCTCTCCATAACCACCGACAGCACCTTCACAATCTACACTTATTACTTGCAACAAAACACCTGGTAACTAAACACAATGAATTACCTGATTGTTACACCTGTCCTTTACCTGACCATGACTCGAAGCACCTGATAAACGACAGCAGACGGCGAGAAGCTAACACACACACACACACACATACACACACACAGTACACACACACATAAGGGAGAAGAGGGCGACACCACACATACAGTTCCTATCCTACCATTGTAAACACCATTAATAATTTGTACTGACGGCTACTATAGACTCTCCTGCCCTCCCCTTCCTCGCAGTCGCCACCTACGCCGGCGCCTCACCCCTCTATTATATATACAGTAGTTTATATAGAGACACTCTACTCCTCTCCCTCCTCTCTCCCTTTACTCGCACCTTCCCCCTCTTTTTTGTCGTGTAGGCCCTCTATTGATTTATTTCTATGTACATTTCCAGCCTTGTGTATACCTGAGGCCCAATGAGTCGTTGCACACACACACACACACACGCACACACACACACACACACACACCTTTAATATTAAATGAATAGCCTCAGATGACAGGACGACAGGGGTCTCGGGGGGAGGGAGAGGAGTGGGGTTGAGGGGACATATGTAAGAGAGGAAGGCAGGGTAGGGAGTGACAGGTGGAAAGTGAGGGGAGGAAGGGGCGTGATGGAGACGCAGGTATAGACAGAGGCTAAGTATACAGTTACTTTGGACAGAGGACGGGACGCGGGAGACAGCTAGACAGGCGAGGAGGAGAGGCAATGATGGGCCATTTGTGTGTGGGGTTTTGTTACGTTGATGTGACGCGTTGGGAGAGGTGAGAGGGTTGGTCTGCAGGTTAATTAACTACGGGGGGGGGGGGGGGGGGCACCACATCGCGCTACACACACACACACACACACACACAGACGCGCTCACGCACCCTAACGAATATAGAGTGCCGAGCAATTATCACTGCCAATAGCTTTCATTGTAAAATAAAACAACAATGCCTCTTGATATTGTTAATTCCACCACCACCGCCACCGCCACCACCACCACCATCACCACCACCACCATCATGCACCACCACCACCACCACCATCATGCACCACCACCACCACCACCACCATGCACCACGCACCACCACCACCACCATGCACCACCACCACGCACCACCACCACCACCACCACCATGCACCACCACCACCACCATCACCACCACCGTCACCATGCACCATGCACCACCACCACCACCACCACCACCACAGTGATACAAGCCCCACAGACGCCCACCACCAGTATCTAACACGCCTGAGCCTCGCTGTGGCCAATACCGAGCCAATATTTACTCCCTCAAAGTCAAACACAGCCGACAATTTATCTGTGTTAAGCCACCCCCACCACCACCACATCGCCGCTATATATACACTGGATATGACATTCTTTTTATACTAAACTACAAAAAATCAACGACACTGTTATGTACAAATGAAAAAAAAAAGTGCTTTTGACGATGTTGATTTCGACTCCATCATCGAATGCACTTTTAGCAGCCTGGTCACTGTGCGCCCCCCCCCCCCCCTTCATGTCACACAGCACCCCCCCCCACCCCACCCCCGGCCGCCCATCCTCCCGCAGTCCTGCTTTCGGGTTTGTCCCCCCACCACCGGCCTGGGGGGAGCGCTATAGGACTCCCGCTCCCAATCCCAGTTTTAGACACCTGCCAATCACCCATCAGGGGGCGGCCAGGTCCTCCGCCGCGCCACCTGCGTCCTACCCGCCCCGCCACAAGGCCCACAACGCAGGCCGCCGTCCCACCAGATGCGGAGCCCTGCCGCGCTTGACTCCAATACTGATTACATTTGAATGTCGAGCGGCCCAAATGGAATACCTGAGCCTTGGTGCGGCGACCCATGAATATGAACGCCGCCCACGGCATAAATATGATTCAACTTGGCTGTGTGACTGGAACCACAGGAACCCAATGACCGCCAACACCACCACCACCACTTGATTCTTGTGTTGAGCTCATGTCTCGGAGGCGAGGCGAGCCGCGGCGCGCGAGGACCGGCATTGATCGCGACCGAGGGGGGGCGGGGGGCTAACAACACTTCTCAGAGGAAGACAAGAACTTATACCTCCCTAAGTATCCCACCTGTCAGCTGTCAGGCATCTCCCAAGACACACTTGCCGCACCTGTGTCAGCCATACTGGTGTAGGAGCGACATTGAGCGGCAGCCTAAACGCGTGCCTTGGTCTGCCTTATCTCGCTTCATCGACACAGCAGGCGGAGAACGTCATATAGAGGCGGCAGGATGACGCGGGAAAGGCTCATAATGATTACCACCATCGCAGCACCTTACATCCTCCTCACACCCACTTCTAATGGTTATTGCTATCACATGAGAGAGAGAGAGAGAGAGAGAGAGAGAGAGAGAGAGAGAGAGAGAGAGAGAGAGAGAGAGAGAGAGGGAGGATGAGAGAGAGAGAGAGAGAGAGAGGGGGGGGGGGGGAGAAAGGGTGGCACTGACAATCCAACACTGCGACACACAACGTCCTGCCAATGACGCAGTCCGCCCGCCCTCCACGGCCGCCACATAAACACGCCTCGTCGCTCCCCTTTACAACAACCTTATAAAAACCGATCATTCCGCTTCCCGAGCTAAAGCGACACTTATACTGAAACACTGAAGCCAGCAGTCATTTTTAAGTGAGGCAAGGGAATGCGAGTGGGTGGGTTGCAGCACTGGAGGCTATACCCTTTATTCCTTACTGTTTTACTGTTGGAATGAGTTTCTTTTATCATCTCTCTCTGCCCAAACTCAACCCAACTTTCTTGCTACGATTGGAGTGTCGTTTGCTGCAGCCTCCATGTGCAGCCTTGTGAGTCTGGGCGGTCGAGTTCAATGTCTTGACTCGAGGGAAAAAAGAAAAAAGAAAAAGACGGAAGGAAGGAAGGAAGGAAGAAGGGAAGGAAGGAAGAAAAGAAAAACACGGGTATACGAAGAATGTTGTGTTGGGAAGAAAGGAAACGCCACCAGGGTGAAAGAGGAAAAATGAGGTGATATCGATGATGGTGGTGGTGGTGATGGTGATGGTGATGATGACATGAGGACAACATTGTGGCCTAGCCGTGTCTTCCCTCCACCACCACCACCACCAGTCTGATCATGAGGGGCGGGAAGGTCAGGAAGGTCAAGAGGTCAGCCGCACCTGCTGTCCACCCGGGCCTCGCACCTCACCCTCAGGAGCTTCATCACCGCCCGCCACACAAACTAATAACGGACGACGGCAAGACGGTATTAATTTTGGCCCAGGCACAGGCGGGGTGACGGGCCGGGGTGAAGGCGAGGCAGGGGATGAAAGGAAGGCGGCGGCAGCTCTTCCAGGCAGCTCAGAAAAAAAGGGAGTGGCGTTCGTCCGAGTATTTTTATGGTGTTGACTAATCATGGGCAAGACCGGTACACATGCGGCCTTTCTCATCCATTTAATTGAGCCCTTTCCCCCCCCCCCCCCACCTCCTTTTGGGGAAGCCTAGAGAGAGAGAGAGAGAGAGAGAGAGAGAGAGAGAGAGAGAGAAAAAGAGAGGAGAGAGAGAGAGGAGGAGAGAGGAGAGAGAGAGAGAGATTTAATGCCAAAAAAAGGTGAATGTGCCAGACATCAGAGGTCATATGGCACAGAGAGAGGAGAGAGAGAGAGAGAGGAGAGAGAGAGAGAGAGAGAGAGACGAGAGAGAGAAAAGGGGGAGAAAGAGGGGAGAGAGAGAGGAGAGAGAGAGAGAGAGAGAGAGAGGGGAGAGAGAGAGGAGAGAGAGAGAGAGAGAGAGAGGAGAGAGAGAGAGAAGAGAGGAGACGATCCTTAACCCCTTGAGACCCAGAACGTAATTTCCATTGTAATTTGGGTGCCATTAGACAATTTTAATGATTATAAGCAACATTTTATAGCTATGACCTATTTAGTATCTTTGTCGACTAACTAATTTGGTATATTTAGTTACTTTTTGTAATATTATGGCTGACAACAGAAGATTTTATACAGCCAAGGAAAGAGCAGGGCGTGAAGGGGTTAAGACCTATATATAGCCACTCTCCTTCCACTGAAAGCAATTAGTAACTGCATCATGATGAGTTTCCAAGAGAACACCTTCCTTCAAACTGCCGTCTGCCTCACCTCCACCTCAGTCAAGGTCAAGGCAGGAGGGAGAGAGATAGAGAGAGGGAGGAAAGGAGGGATAGAAGGGGAGAATGGTAAAGGTCACATGCAAGAGCCCTTCCCTCTCATCGCCAAGCCAAAATGGGCTCTCATTCTCTCGATATGTTGTTTTCTCTCTCTCTCTCTCTCTCTCTCTCTCTCTCTCTCTCTCTCTCTCTCTCTCTTCCCTCCAGTGCTGAAGTCCTCGGCTGCACTCCAACACTGATATGGTGCCTCTCCTCCTCCCCCTGCAGCTTCCCCCATCCCCATCTCTCCTTGAAGCTCCCTCCGGTCACAACTACACCACCTAATATGAAACGGGGATTGCAAGCACCCTAGAGTTTTATACTTCTTACTTTTCCTCATAATACGGTGACTCATAATCTTTGTTCTCTCTTCTCTCTCTCTCTCTCTCTCTCTCTCTCTCTCTCTCTCTCTCTCTCTCTGAAGCTTTTTATGTAAGACATTGCTCCGTATGTCTAGACAATGCTCACTCGTTTAGTTTCTTAACCCCTGCACGCCCAGATCTTTCCTTCGCTATATAAAATCGTCTGTTATTAGCTATAAAATTACAAAAAGCAACTGAATATACCAAATTAGCTAGTCGAAAAGGATACTAAACAGGTCATATCTATAAAAACATTGCTTATATTCACTAAAAATCGTCTAATGGTACCCAAATTATAATGGAAATTACGTTCTGGGTCTCAAGGGGTTAAGAGTAAACACACGTTATATCGCAACCATTTTTTTTTCTCTCTCTCTCTCTCTCTCTCTAAGACCAGGTGCATATAAGGGAGTGTCGGCTTGTGGGATACGCGGCGATCAGGTGTATAGACTAAGGTTATTATGCTCAGGTGCGCCGGTGTTCACGATTCTGCTGGTACATTTTGTCGCTGGTGCTTTATTTATGTGATCACCAGGAGTTAACAGGTTCCAGTAGGGGTTACGACGAGGTGATTGTGGGGTGAGAAGATGAAGCAAAGTGGCGGTTGGGAGGGAGTGAGTGTGTGTGGGATGAAAAAAAGGGAGAAAGAGGACATGATGGAAATGAGGTGGAGATCAAAAGGAGGGAAAAAGATAGAGTAACGGAGATTGAGGAGGGAAAAGAGTTAGATATGGGAAAAAATGTGAGGCAAGTAAAAAATTAAAGAAAAAAGATGATAAAACAAGACTAGAAGAAGATGATGAAAATGTCACACACACACACACACACACACACACACACACACACACACCACACACACACACACAGCGTAAAAGTGAATTATTATAGTGACGGTGCCGGTGGTGGTTGTGGTGATTATGGTGATTTATAGTGGAGGTAATAGGTGAGTTTGACACGGCTGTTAGTGATGATGGTGGTGATAGTGGTGATGGTGGTGGTTGTGATGATTATGGTGATGTAGTGGAGGTAATAGGTGAGTTTGACAAGGCTGTTAGTGATGATGGTGATAGTGGTGGTAGTGGTGGTGGTTGTGATGATTATGGTGATTTATAGTGGAGGTAATAGGCGAGTTTGACAAGGCTGTTAGTGATGATGGTGATAGTAGTGATAGTGGTGATGTTGGTGGTTGTGGTGATTATGGTGATGTAGTGGAGGTAATAGGCGAGTTTGATAAGGCTGTTAGTGATGATAGTGGTGATGTTGGTGGTTGTGATGATTATGGTGATGTATAGTGGAGGTAATAGGCGAGTTTGACAAGGCTGTTAGTGATAGTAGTGATAGTGGTGATAGTGGTAGTGGTAGTGGTGGTGGGTGGTGGTGGTGGTGGTGGTGGTGAGGGGGCTCCGTCTCCTTCACAAAGAGACAAGATAACATCGCGGACCAATAGACTTCCAAGCCCAACCAACGCCTGGCAAGTCCCTCATCATGTGACCTCCTCCTCCTCCTCGTCCTTGTCGTCGTTCCTCCTCCTCCTCCTCGTCGTCGTCGTCCTCCTCCTCCTTCTCGTCGTCCTCCTCCTCCTCCTTGTCGTCGTCCTCCTCCTCCTTGTCCTTCCTCCTCCTCCTCGTCCTTCCTCCTCCTCCTCGTCCTTCCTCCTCCTCCTCCTCCTTGTCGTCGTCCTCCTCCTCCTCCTTGTCGTCGTCGTCCTCCTCCTCCTCCTTGTCGTCGTCGTCCTCCTCCTCCTCCTTGTCGTCGTCGTCCTCCTCCTCCTCCTTGTCGTCGTCGTCCTCCTCCTCCTCCTTGTCGTCGTCCTCCTCCTCCTCCTCCTCGTCCTCCTCCTCCTTCCTCCCTTGCCTACTTTTTCATAACTTTCCTCACTGACAGGGAGAGAGAGAGAGGAGAGAGAGGAGAGAGAGAGAGAGAGAGAGAGAGAGAGAGAGAGAGAGAGAGGAGAGAGAGAGAGAGAGAGAGAGAGAGAGAGAGAGAGAGAGAGAGAAGAGGAGAGAGAGAGAGAGAGAGAGAGAGAGAGAGATAACAAAGAGAGAGAGAGAGAGAGAGAGAGAGGAGAGAGAGAGAGAGAGAGAGAGAGAGAGAGGAGAGAGAGAGAGAGAGAGAGAGAGAGAGAGAGAGAGAGAGAGAGAGAGAGGATATTAGATGTCACTGTTAAAAGAAAATGAAAGATTGCTATCAAGAAAGTCTGTTGGATGATATTCTTTACTGTGAAAGCCGCCACAAAGGGAATGGTTATGCCTCGTGTATAGCAGCGTCGAGATGAGACAGGGAGTATTCCGCTGAGACCACTGATGAACGAGATGCGGGGAGAAAGCTGATGATCCTCTGAAGGGGAAACACTCTCCTACACTCCATAACGCTTGTGTAGTTGAAGTTCACTATAGTAGCAGGAGAAAGCTGATGATCCTCTGAAGGGGAAACACTCTCCTACACTCCATAACGCTAGTGTAGTTGAAGTTCACTATAGTAGCAGGAGAAAGCTGATGATACTCTGAAGGGGAAACACTCTACTATACTCCACTATACTACCGTAGATAACACTATAGTCGTCAGTCTCTTGCCACTGCACTAATGTCGCCAGGCACAATATATTACGAATTTTAGCATCACTACAGATTTTTATGTGCCACTGAAGACATGTAGTGTGATGTACGTACTATAAACTACTGTGCATGCCTCTTCAGTGACACATAAAAGTCTGTAGTGATGCTAAAATTCGTAATATATTGTACCTGGCGACATTACTGCAGTGGCGAGTGACTGGCGACTATAGTGGTATCTACGGTACTCTATACTACTACTCTAGAAACACTCTATACTACTACTGCTATAAAGTTATACGTGGAAAGTTCACTACACTCTTAGAAAAAAAGGGTAGGAAAAGGGTAGAAAAAGGGTATTTGTAGTGATGAAATACTGCTACCCTTTTTCTACCCTTACAAATATACCCTATCGGTTCGACGCAAATATACCCTTTTCCAACCCTCTCGTCTAAAAAGGGTAGATAAAGGGTAGATGAAGGGTATAATCGGCAGCATCTACCCTCCAGTCTGGACATAGGGTTTAAAAAGGGTAGTGATGGTGCGATGTAACAATTCTACCCTTAATATACCCCTTATTTCTGAGTGTATAGTGTTCACCATAGTAGTTCACTGTCGTTGAAGTTCAAAGTTTGGAAGAAAGAGATGTCCACGAATCGTCTTTTATAGATGTCATTTTTCGTACAAGTTTGATTTCATGTACTTAGGCCTATAATTGTTGCTTCTCTTTATTATTCACTATTTAACATAAGGAAGGAGGGAAAAACTACAGGCGTCATAGGCTCCAACGTAAATAAAAAAAATCCCTATAGTCTATTTTATTTATTATGGTCAAAATGCAGTAAGGAAGCCACGCCCCCTGCCTCCCCTTCTATTCTACGGGGCAGCTGATTGGTGCATTCCTCGTATCATCACTACCCATCACAATATCTTCACTACTTAACAGCGGCGTGACCACTGGACAGAGCAATCTTCACTACAGAGGGATTTTGGATTTTGTCACCCTCTGTAGTGAAGATTGCTCTGTCCAGTGGTCACGCCGCTGTTAAGTAGTGAAGATATTGTGATGGGTAGTGATGATACGAGGAATGCACCAATCAGCTGCCCCGTGGAATAGAAGGGGAGGCAGGGGGCGTGGCTTCCTTACTGCATTTTGACCATAATAAATAAAATAGACTATAGGGATTTTTTTTATTTACGTTGGAGCCTATGACGCCTGTAGTTTTTCCCTCCTTCCTTATGTTATGAATAGACTATAGTTAGTGAATTTCAGATTTTTTTTTTACTTTAACCCCTTCACGCCCAGATCTTTCCTTGGCTATAAAAAAAATTGTATGTTGTCGAGCCATAAAATTACGACAAGTAACTGCGCATACCAAATTAGTTAGTCGAAAAGGATACTAAACAGGTCATATCTATAAAATATTGCTTATAGTCACTAAAAATCGTTTAATGGTACCCAAATTACAATGGAAATTACGTTCCGGTTCTCAACTCATTTCTTGTCTCTGTCTGTCTCATACTAAATTTCAAAGATCCTAGTACATGCTTTTCACAAGTTTTTACATAGCGGTATCTTCTAACATTGATCCACTTCTTAGCATCATCACTCTTAACCCCTTCACACCCAGATCTTCCCTTTGCTATAAAAAAAAATCTTATGTTGTCGAGCCATAAAATTTCGAAAAATAACTGAATATACCAAATAAGTTAGTCGACAAGGATACTAAACAGGTCATATCTATAAAATATTGCTTATAGTCACTAAAAATCGTCTAATGGTACCCAAATAACAGTGGAAATTATGTTCTGGGTCTGGGCTTAACCTCGCATGCCCTTACCACACACTCCATTCTAACAACTCGCTGAGGTGAAATAAACTCCCTAATTACCCGCTTTATAATTCAAACCACCCTTCCTTTGGGGACATCAAATGATCTTTTAGGAGACAAGATAACCAGTTCGTTTCTTGGATTCGTAAAACATCAATCTTGGTCTTGGTTGTCAATCTAATCTTGGTTTGTAGTCAATCTATCTTGGTCTTGGTTGTCAATCTTATCTTGGTTTGTATAGGTTGTGTGCTGCTGTCTGAAATATTCTCTTCATCCACCGTTTTGATAAGATCTTTAATATGTTCTATTTTTATTTTGCATTCAGTCCGAGACCAACCTGGATTTGCAATTAAATAGCGTCTTGAAAATTACAAAAAAAGTATATATCTTCATTTTTGTATTTTTTTGCTCCCGTCGTCCAATGAAGTTTCCGCTGATTCTTATTCATATGTATATTTTCTGAACTACTATATTCAGTTTGAAGGTACTATTATCATGATAGATATTTTTTTCCTCTCTCTCTCTCTCTCTCTCTCTCTCTCTCTCTCTCTCTCTCTCTCTTCTCTCTCTGAAAATTCTTTACGCAAGCAAACATTACTTTCTTTATCTTTACAATGATTTTACAGTTTCGCACACATCTCTCTCTCTCTCTCTCTCTCTCTCTCTCTGAAAATTCTTTACGCAAGCAAACATTACTTTCTTTATCTTTACAATGATTTTACAGTTTCGCACCTCCTCTCTCCCTCTCTCTCTCATCTTCTCGCAACTCTCTCTTCTCTCTCTCTCTCTCTCTCTCTCTCTCTCTCTCTCTCTCTCTCTCTCTCTTACCTGTTCACATTATTCACAATAGCCATTCATTACACCTAAGTATACGTCCTTCACATTGGCTCTTCATAATGCACTACAATGTTGTTCAAAGCTACCCCTTCCATTGCCAGTTACACGCCACCTCTTCACTATGCACACCTTGTTAACTTTTCAAAGCTCCTTCATACTAAGTGTTGATGCGGAAGTTGATCTATCATGAATGCCATCGCCTTTACAGTCGGTGGATCGATCGTTTCCAGTCGTTCTCAGAATTCTTCGTCCACCTGTATATACGACGCGTTATGGCGACCACATTCGTTCTCCACAAGTTAGTCCCTGCGCATTCGGTCAGCGGTTCGAGTCCACCAAGTTCGTCCTGGCGTGGTGGCGCTTTGTATAGTCAATAACCTTGTAGTTGGTAGTACTAGCAAAGTGTCTAGATAGGATCAATGTATCTATCTATCTCTAAGTTATATTTCCATGTCAGTTTTTGTTGGGTATCATATTCTTTACTTTTATGTTTATTCAGTGCTGTTTTATGGTTTTTACTAGAACGGTACCATGCTTAACCCAGAACCCTTGAGACCCAGAACGTAATTTCCATTGTAATTTGGCTACCATTAGACGATTTTTAGTGACTATAAACAATATTTTAATGTACAGATATGACCTGTTTAGTATCCTTGTCGACTCACTAATTTGGTATATTAAGTCACTTTTCGTAAGTTTATGGCTAAAAACATTAAACATTTTATAGCCAAGGAAAGATCTGGGCGTGAAGGCGTTAATGTTGATTTATAGTTCTTACTGGAACGGTGCCACGCTGAAGTCCATTGTCGAATATTATTATACTTATTAAGTGTAAGATTAAAAAAGGTCTCTAAATAATGTTCTATACTACTATCTATATCTGGATTGCTATAAGTATAATTTCGGTTCACATATTATTTCCTTCCTTCTCCATCTTTCAGTGAGTTTCTATATCAAAAGTCTGTATAGAAACCAAACTTTATATTATGTCTTCAGGAGCTATTGCTGTGGACCAATCACTGAGCTCTGGGGTGTGCGTGGTGCGTGGGGGTTGCGTGGTGCGTGTGGTTGTGGTGGGTGGGTGGGTGGGTGGGTGGGTGGGGGGTGGGGGGGTGGGTGGGGGGTGTGGGGGGGTTGGGGGTGGGTGGGTGGGTGGGTGGGTGGGTGGATGGATGGATGTGGGTGGGTGGGTGGGTGGGTGGGTGGGTGGTGTGGGTGGGTGGTGATGGGATGGGATGGATGTGGTGGGTGGGTGGGTGGGGTGGAGTGGATGGGTGTGGGTGTGTGTTGTGTGTGTGTGTGTGTGTGTGTGTGTGTGTGTGTGTGTGTGTGTGTGTGTGTGTATTGTTCCTTCCAGCCAATCACCTTCTCGCTCGTTTATATCATTCATTGACGCAATAAGTGCTACATAAAAGATACACCCTTACCGCTTTACAGGTCAGCACACTTCACTCTCCATTACATTCCTTTATGGTGACCCAGTATACAATGGATACGTCTAGCCTCTTTATTTTATTAGTACTAAGTTGTTTGCCGGCCGGTCGCAGCAAATGCCACACTATACTATTATATACGTGACGCTTTCCATGCACTGTTTGATTGGTGGCGCCGTGGCTGTGTTGCTGAAAGATTTATGTCCCGCTGTGATATACTCGTGATCAATACACGTATGTTTACTGTTTAGTGGTGGACGTGAATGTTACAAAGGATAATATGTATGTTTGGTCACTTTGGTGTAACTGAAATGTTAAGAATTATAAATGAATGTGATACTGAAAAGAAACTAATGTCCTTCTATGACATACGAACTCGTGATCAATAAGGATATTTAGTGGAGGCGAATGTTGACAGAAAATATATTTGGTGTTAAGCATATAACAATGCTAAATTCAACACACAAGAGCCATTCATCAGAAACACATATTGCCTTTTATATCATATGATCGTAATGTTATTGTCAATGAATTAAGCTATTGCATCCTCTTTAGGCGAGAAGAACAATAAATAAGCTTCAATAATAGTATGCTCGACAGGGTGGCTCAGTGGTACAGACTTGGGTTTACGTGTATAGCGTCCCTGTGTTCGAAGCTCACTGACTACTTGAGTTAATTCTGGCGTGGTGGCAATTTGTACCGTCAATAAATAATCTCGCTGCTGAGTTAACCCCTTCACAGCACGCCCAGATCTTTCCTTTGCTATATAAAAAATCGTCTGTTGTTAGCCATAAAATTACGAAAAGTGACTGAATATACCAAATTAGTTAGTGGACAAGTATAGTAAACAGGTTACATCTATAAAAACAGTGCTTATATTCATTAAAATCGTCGAATGGCACCCAAATTACAGTGGAAAATTACGTTCTGGGCCTCAAGGGGTTAAGTAACTAAAAACCCCACTTAGTTGCCAGTCCATGTAAAGAAGACAGTAAGAGAATCTAGAAAGGGGGTGGGCCACTTTAGTTCGGGAGGTTGTCTTGTCACTCCTCTCTTGAAGAAATTGAAGTCGTAGGAAGGTGAAAATAGAAGCAGATTAATACGTGTGAACTGTCTAGTAAGATCACAGTATCTAGTCATAATTTTTTTGTTAATAGTGTGTGTGAGCGATTAATTAAACCTTGCTATCGACTCACTATATATATAAACTTCCCTCTTATAATACGAGCCATTGTGTAAGGAAGATGTTACTACAACTACTACTACTCTTACGCATACTGTACTACTACCACTACTACTACTACTACTACTACTACTACTACTACTACTACTACTACTACTACTGTACTACTACTACTACTACTACTACCACTACTACTACTACTACTACTACTGTACTACCACTACTATTACTACTACTACCACCACTACTACTACTACTACTACTACTACTATTACTACTGTACTACCACTACTATTACTACTACTACTACTACTACTACTACTACTAAAACGGCACCACTCCTTACACACGAGCCATGGTGTAAGGAAGGAAAGCAGCACCTCTCCTGATGGGACCTTGAGACCTGACATGCAGCTGGTTGTCGGTCTAGTTCAATAGAATATAGGAGGTGAGCGTGAAGCGAAGACATTAGAGAGAGGAATTAGGAAACAAGGGAGAGAGTAATTAGTGACAGTACACCCTTACACATCCCTTACACTACCCTGGATGTAGTCATGGTTCCCTAAACTATAAGCATGTCCACTATACAATGACACCACCTTAGTACTTATAATCATATTTTATTTAACAAGGTGAAAAATCCTGCCCCCTTGCTGCTTACTGACTGATATTTGATGCCAGGAGAAGGGAATACTACGCTTCTTCTAAATTTCAGCTGTATTTTATCAAGTTAACCATAGTAGCAGGTAAACATAAGCATAACTTTAAGCATGATACCTTAAGGAATTTTTGTCTTGTTAAAAAAATAACTATAGTGGGTAGTTAGGTGGTTATGGCTGACTCGATTATACTACTTATGTTTTCCGCCTAATATTTCGACCTTGCTGTACTTAGACTACCGAGCTTATCCTGTCCTCCCGGCTCCCTCCTCTCTCCTCACCATTGCTCTGTATTGCCTATTACTATCTTCGTATTTAATGACTTCAATACATGGTCTAGTTGTACGTTACGCCATCATTAAAGGTGGGAATCAACAGTTTCTTTATATATTTATGTGTTATAATAAAGGGTTAGCTTCGATGCAGCCCATAAGTGATAGCATTGACAAAAAATTATAAAATATGCTCTATATATAGTTTTTCTTTCACGTAAACTCTCTCTCTCTCTCTCTCTCTCTAACATCCACTCAGTCCTCCACGTTCATGCAATCCTCGTATGCTTTAAGGACACACTCCCGCCCGTTATACAGCCTGCAGCCCGGCGTCCACTCCCACTCCCCGCCCGCCACTGCCTCCCTGATTCATCCCTTGCCAAGCCTCCAATAGCGCCTGAGTGACATGGCTTCTGAATGGCATGGCTCGTGAGTGGCGTGGTTATTACAGCTCCTGCCCTGCCCACCACCACTACTCCTAGGCCAAAGTAACGCCGGCTAAACAGCTCCACTTATACACTCTACCAGTTACTTTTAAGAGTGGTACAGTTATAGTTTGTTTCATTACACTACTATAGTTATCAGTTACTTCATTGCTTTACTAGTTATTGCTGTGTCGGTAACTACTGTAATATAAAGTAGCCTATAATTGATATCTCCTAATTAGGTTATTTATTAGCATGCAATGTATAGCTTTGTTTAGCATATAATCTAGTCTATCACACACACACACACACACACACACACCAGAGGTGGGCACTTCCGCAAACCACAACTTCCGCAAATTGCGGAAGTTCGAATTCGTTTGCGGAAGTGTAAATGTTTGCGGAAGTACTTCCGCAAACGCAAATATGTCCGCAAATTCCGTATGTTTCCTTATAAAAGCATTTTACTCCGTAACTATTAGGCCTAGAGGAAAATGCATAGAAGCAAAGTTGTTAAAGTTGGTGTGTTCTATCGAATGCATTATCAGAAGTCAATTATCTCTTGTAGATTTTGAGATATTAAATAGTATATCAAAAATACGCCAATACAATTTTCTCATTTATTTAAACTCCAAATTAATTTTGCTATGGCTCACCAGAAAGGCCTGCTCAAGCCCTATCTTTACTATATCCTAGAAATTTCCTGTAAACTTCATAATTTTCGAGTAATTTAAGAAAATAAGATTTTTTACTGAAAATCAAAGGTGTACCCCTTTTTTGAGATAGCTATTATATCAATAGGTAAAACACCTCAAGCTTAACGTTTGTTTGTTGTTACCCTATTAATGTTTCCTCTAGGACTAATAATTTCATTGGCAAAACAAAAAGATTTAAACCTAACCTAACCTAACCTCACCAAACCTATATATAAGATCTAGGTATTTTCACATAATTCATTAAAGTATCTTTTAGGAGAATATTAGGGGTATATTATTGTACCCCCATTAAGGGTATATAATATCCTACCCCTCTAATTATATATACTCTTAATAGGGATTATTAAATAGGGCATTAATATCACAGATATATTTCACCCCGTTTCCTTATAAAAGCATTTTACACCGTAACTATTAGGCCGAGAGTAAAAATGCATAGAAGCAAAGTTGCTAAGGTTGATGTGTTCTATCCAATGCCTAGACATTTCCTGCAAACCTCAGAGTTTTCGAGTAATTTAAGAACATGATTTTTACTTAAAATCAAGAGGTAAGGAAGGTCAAATGTGAGCTACAACACCTGTGGGGCGCTGAGGGGGAGTAGAAACAAAATGTTATATATATATATATATATATATATATATATATATATATATATATATATATATATATATATATATATATATAGATAATATGATAGATCATAAGTGATTAGTAAATAATAATAATTACTACCAAAAGTTCTGTACCTTATTTTTGCAAATATGTAGAAGAAAACATCACATAGATGGTTTGCGTGATTCGGACTTGCGGTGACGGATAGTGTGAACTTCAAAAAATTGCGGATGTGTGCGGAACGTAAGGATTGGGGTTGCGGATTTGCTTTGCGGAATGGATTGTCGCACTTGGATATATCCATTGCTATACTTGATAAAAAAATAAAAATTAGTATAAGACTATAATATATATATATAATATATATATATATATATATATATATATATATATATATATATATATATATCATAAGTGATTTAGTAAATAATATATAAATTTACTACCACAAAGTTCTTTACCTCTATTTTTGCAATATATGCAGAGAAAACATCACATAATTGGTTTGCGGATTTGCGGACTTGCGGTTGCGGAAGTGTGAACTTCAAAAAAATTGCGGACTTGTGGTTGCGGAACGTAAGGATTGGGGTTTGCGGATTTGCGTTTGCGGAAGTGGATTTTTGTTTGCGGTGCCCACTTCTGACGCACACACACACACACACACACACACACACACCACACGCACACGCACACGCACACGCACACGCACACACACACAGTCATAATCGCATTGCTGATACCTTGAAAAAAAGCAAAAAAAACTCTCGCACGCCACATCTTTCAAACACATGTTCTTCTCGTAAATGTCAAGGACGTCAGCGGCGCGACACTAGACGGGGCGAGTCTCGAGGCGCTAAATGTTGGAACGATATATTAAACCTAAGCAAAAACTAACATGCGAAACTAAACATTAATGATAGCCTTCTTTTCTAAACTATAGGTAGGTTGAATATATTAACTTATCTTCTCTATACGTAGGTGACGTTGTACTAATGCTAACGAAATAGTTGTAAGTGGGGCCACAGGTGTCATGTATGCTTTTCTATGTCCTTTGATACCATGTCCCCTAATGGGCCTGTACTTTGTTCTTGTGTTTTGTTTTTGCTCTAGTACTTAAGTTTACTCCTTAGCTTGTTCTTATCGTTGTTTTTTGTCTGTATGCCTCCGGGCGAGAATAAAATTATTATTATTACTATTATTATTATTATATTACGATCTGGTGTATTTAGTTGCGGTATAAATAGATGGCTTACAAGTGGTTCTTATCTCTGGTGCAATGACTCGCATGGATTATAACATGATGACATTAACCACATCATTATGTAAAACCGTCTTATGAGCTATAATAATAATAATATTCTATACCGTGCTCTACCTACTAAGCAGCTATCCAAGTAATATTCTTAAAGTTATAGGGGAGAGCGGGGCAGGTTGCATCGAGGGTAGGTTGCATCATTGCTTCTAACTCGCATGTTATCATATGATAACATGCGAGTTAGAGGCAATGATGCAACCTGCCCCGCGCTCCCCTTAACATACAATGGAGGAAGGCCGAGTTATTCACCGTCTTTAAGCGAGGAGACAGCGACGGTACAGCGACGGTATCCATAAATGTCGAGGTTTTTAGTGTTATTTACGGCGTAGTTAGAATATAATGACAGGATATTATGGCTACGAGGGCTGAGCGTCTGGTTTAGTTCACACC
>JACEEZ010021522.1:396168-401168 GCA_016584305.1 Chionoecetes opilio | reverse complement strand
AGTTCGTACACACGTTGTTTCGTACACCAGTAGATTCGTACACCAAAAAGTTGTTTCGTAGTCTTTACAAAACCATAGTCGTTTCGTACACTTAGCTCAAGAGTTGAACTTGATGACTAGAGTTACGAAATGACACCAGGTATGTACGAAAAAACTCAAAATCAGTGTACGAAACAACTAACAAAACCTGGGTACGAAACAACTTGTGTACGAAACTCCCTGAAACCTACTACACACTCGCAACCACCTAAGTTACCTTCACCTCTAACCTTCACCCACTCCTCAATCCTCCCCTCAATTGCAGGTGTAACATACCTAAGTGATCCACACCGCACCGCCGCAACGTACCTCGAATAAGAAGATAAAACAATGATCAGAAATAACATCACGAAATACAGGTCAACTTTATTTAACCCCTTGAGGCCCAGAACGTAATTTCCATTGTAATGTGGGTACCATTAGACGATTTTTAGTGCATATAAGCAATGTTTTATAGATGTGACCTGTTTTGTATCCTTGTCCACTAACTAATTTGGTATATTCAGTGACTTTTCATTATTTTATGGCTCGACAACATACAATTTTTTATGGCAAAGGAAAGATCTGGGGGCGAAGAGGTTAAATCAACTTATGTCTATATATTTCTACTACTACTATTACTAATATTACTACTACTACTACTACTATTACTACTACTATTACTACTACTACTATACTACTACTATTACTACTACTACTACTACTACTATTACTACTACTACTACTATTACTACTACTACTACTACTACTATTACTATACTACTACTACTATTACTACTACTACTACTACTACTACTATACTACTACTATACTACTACTATACTACTATACTACTACTACTACTACTACTACTACTACTACTACTACTATACTACTACTACTATACTACTACTACTACTACTATACTACTACTACTATACTATTACTATTACTACTACTACTTACTACTACTTACTACTACTACTACTATTACTACTACTATACTCTACTACTATTACTATATACTACTACTATTTACTAATTACACTTATCTATATCTACTACTGTTACTTTCTATATATTTACATACTACTTTCTACTGCTATATTACGAAAATCTCACTTTTTTTTCCTTATTCTATCTTGCGTTACTGTTTATTTCATCTCGTTTAGCACGTATTGAACTGAAATATGTCGACTTTGTTCCTTATATCGTTGATTTTCCTAGTTGTTACGTCATGTGAGCACGTAGACTCGTATTTCGAAAACTAGTTTGTGCCTATTCGTCATGTGAAAAGTAGTAGTGTAGTAGATAGGTAGTGGCAGTAGTAGTAGTAGTATAGTAGTAGTAGTAGTAGTAGTAGTAGTAGTAGTAGTAGTAGTAGTAGTTAGTAGTAGTAGTAGTAGTGTAGTAGTAGTAGTAGTAGTAGTAGTAAGTAGAAATTTTAAGTAGTAGTAGTAGTAGTATAGTAGTAGTAATGTTAGTAGTGTTAGTAGTATAAGTAGTAGTATAAGTAGAAGGTAGTAGTAGTAATAGTAGTAGTAGTAGTAGTAGTATAAGTAGTAGTAGTAGTAGAAGTAGAAGGTAGTAGTAGTAGTAGTAGAAGTAGAAGGTAGTAGTAGTAGTAGAAGACACAAGAATCAATATTTCGTCACACTCCATTTAAAAGTAAACAACAAGAGCAACATCTTCTTTCTCAGTAAGTCTCTTTTGCTTTGTGCCACCTATGTATTCTCTCTCTCTCTCTCTCTCTCTCTCTCTCTCTCTCTCTCTCTCTCTCTCTCTCTCTCTCTCTCTGTCAGGATACTTAGGGGGGGGGGGGGGGGGGAGATGTGGGTGGGGGGGGAGGGTAAGTGGGGCGCCAAGGTCAAAACATTACATTGGGTTGTCTTGCCGCCCTATCAACACTGCTTGTAAACTACGTATTGTAAACTAATCCTTGACCGCCTTCACTTGCACGTGTGTGTGTGTGTGTGTGTGTGTGTGTGTGTGTGTGTGTGTGTGTGTGTGTGTGTGTGTGTGTGTGTGTGTGTGTGTGTGTGTGTGTGTGTGTGGTGTGTGTGTGTTTTGTGGTGTGTGTGTTTGCTTGTCTTGCTCGTAATGTAACGTCTTTTGATACCACAAATTATCACATATCTTTCTTTAGAATTGCGTATGTATATTGCTTGCACACACACACAGCTCTTCTTCTGGTAGTGCATTCCTTCGTGTGTGTGTGTGTGTGTGTGTGTGTGTGTGTGTGTGTGTGTGTGTGTGTGTGTGTGTGTGTGTGTGTGTGTGTGTGTGTGTGTGTGTGTGTGTGTGTGTGTGTGTGTGTGTGTGTGTTCTTTATGGGGGGGGGAGGATAATCGTTGATTTATTTAAATGGTGTTCAGGTCAGCGACTCATAAACTATAGAGACACACACACATACACAAACATACATATATATATATATTTAATTATATTCTCTCTCTCTCTCTCTCTCTTTCTCTCTCTCTCTCTCTCTCTCTCTCTCTCTCCTCATAAACGTTTTGATCTGATCTCTCTCTCTCTCTCTCTCTCTCTCTTCTCTCTCTCTCTCTCTCTCTCTCTCTCTCCTCTCTCTCTCTCTCTCTCTCTCTTGTTAACCAATACCCAACTAAATAAATAAACCACATTTTTACTATTTTTTCCCTGCCCTGAACGCCGGGGGGGCAACATGATCTAGACACAGCGGGCACCCCACATCACCACATCACCACTCCATCTTCATCCACCTTCAAAACACGCCAAAAACACACACAGTCAAGTTAAGCTGGTTGTTTGGCAGGGGTGAGTACGTGAAGGCAGGGGTGAGTGCGTGAAGGCAGGGGTGAGTACGTGAAGGCAGGGGTGAGTGCGTGAAGGCAGGGGTGAGTGCGTGAAGGCAGGGGTGAGTACGTGAAGGCAGGGGTGAGTGCGTGAAGGCAGGGGTGAGTGAGTGAAGGCAGGGGTGATGTGAGTGAAGGCAGGGGTGAGTGAGTGAAGGCAGGGGTGATTGAGTGAAGGCAGGGGTGAGTGAGTGAAGGCAGGGGTGATTGAGTGAAGGCAGGGGTGAGTGAGTGAAGGCAGGGGTGAGTGAGTGAAGGCAGGGGTGAGTGAGTGAAGGCAGGGGTGAGTGCGTGAAGGCAGGGGTGATTGAGTGAAGGCAGGGGTGAGTTGAGTGAAGGCAGGGGTGATGAGTGAAGGCAGGGTGATTGAGTGAAGGCAGGGGTGAGTGAGTTGAAGGCAGGGGTGATTGAGTGAAGGCAGGGGTGAGTGAGTGAAGGCAGGGGTGATTGAGTGAAGGCAGGGGTGAGTGAGTGAAGGCAGGGTGAGTGCGTGAAGGCAGGGGTGAGTGAGTGAAGGCAGGGGTGAGTGCGTGAAGGCAGGGGTGAGTGAGTGAAGGCAGGGGTGATTGAGTGAAGGCAGGGGTGAGTGAGTGAAGGCAGGGGTGGGTGAGTGAAGGCAGGGGTTGACTGGGTGATTGAGTGAAGGCAGGGGTGAGTGAGTGAAGACAGGGGTGAGTGCGTGAAGGCAGAGGTGAGTGAGTGAAGGCAGGGGTGGTGATTGAGTGAAGGCAGGGGTGAGTGGAGTGAAGGCAGGGGGTGAGTGAGTGAAGGCAGGGGTGAGTGAGTGAAGGCAGGGGTGAGTGAGTGAAGGCAGGGGTGAGTGAGTGAAGGCAGGGGTGAGTGAGTGAAGGCAGGGGTGAGTGAGTGAAGGGCAGGGGTGGTGAGTGAAGGCAGGGGTGATTGAGTGAAGGCAGGGGTGAGTGAGTGAAGGCAGGGGTGAGTGAGTGAAGGCAGGGGTGAGTGAGTGAAGGCAGGGGTGAGTGAGTGAAGGCAGGGGTGATGAGTGAAGGCAGGGGTGAGTGAGTGAAGGCAGGGGTGAGTGAGTGAAGGCAGGGGTGAGTGAGTGAAGGCAGGGGTGAGTGAGTGAAGGCAGGGGTGATTGAGTGAAGGCAGGGGTGGGTGAGTGAAGGCAGGGGTGATTGAGTGAAGGCAGGGGTGATTGAGTGAAGGCAGGGGTGATTGAGTGAAGGCAGGGGTGATTGAGTGAAGGCAGGGCGTGATTGAGTGAAGGCAGGGGTGATTGAGTGAAGGCAGGGGTGATTGAGTGAAGGCAGGGGTGATTGAGTGAAGGCAGGGGTGATGAGTGAAGGCAGGGGTGAGTGAGTGAAGGCAGGGGTGATGAGTGAAGGCAGGGGTGATTGAGTGAAGGCAGGGGGAGTGAGTGAAGGCAGGGTGAGTGAGTGAAGGCAGGGTGAGTGAGTGAAGGCAGGGGTGATGTGAGTGAAGGCAGGGGTGAGTGAGTGAAGGCAGGGGTGAGTGAGTGAAGGCAGGGGTGAGTGAGTGAAGGCAGGGGTGAGTGAGTGAAGGCAGGGGTGATGAGTGAAGGCAGGGTGAGTGAGTGAAGGCAGGGGTGATTGAGTGAAGGCAGGGGTGAGTGAGTGAAGGCAGGGGTGATTGAGTGAAGGCAGGTGAGTGAGTGAGTGAAGGCAGGGGTGATTGAGTGAAGGCAGGGGTGATTGAGTGAAGGCAGGGGTGAGTGAGTGAAGGCAGGGGTGATTGAGTGAAGGCAGGGGTGATTGAGTGAAGGCAGGGGTGATTGAGTGAAGGCAGGGGTGAGTGAGTGAAGGCAGGGGTGATTGAGTGAAGGCAGGGGTGATTGAGTGAAGGCAGGGGTGATTGAGTGAAGGCAGGGGATGAGGGGGAGTGAAGGCAGGGGTGATTGAGTGAAGGCAGGGGTGATTGAGTGAAGGCAGGGGTGATTGAGTGAAGGCAGGGGTGATTGAGTGAAAAGGCAGGGGTGATTGAGTGAAGGCAGGGGTGATTGAGTGAAGGCAGGGGTGATTGAGTGAAGGCAGGGGGTTGAGTTGAGTGAAGGCAGGGTGTGAGTGAGTTGAAGGCAGGGGTGATTGAGTGAAGGCAGGGGTGATTGAGTGAAGGCAGGGGTGATTTAGTGAAGGCAGGGGTGATGGTGAAGGCAGGGGTGATTGAGTG
>JACEEZ010021522.1:358668-383668 GCA_016584305.1 Chionoecetes opilio | reverse complement strand
TCATTTCCCCTTCAGTCTAATTCTAGCGTCTTTCTCAGTCAGTTCTTTTCACTTCACAGACCTTGATCGCATTCAGTGTGGAACTGCCGCCGTGCCGCCGCACCACAGGCCCCTCCTCATCCTCACCTTTCCCTCTGCTACACCTCACTCTCCCATTCTGGAGCCTTGAGCGATTCCCGACGCACTCACTTCACACTCGAGTCGCCTTAAAACTATATCCACTGAGCTTATCCTCCTCCACTCCTCACTGCGGGCTGAACAATCTTCACTATTCTTTCCTTGTTGGCTGCCTTTTGCTGACTTTTCATTGTCATGTAGATCATTTGTCAGGTTGGGTTGTGTGTGTGTGTGTGTGTGTGTGTGGTGTGTGTGTGTGTGTGTGTGTGTGTGTGTGTGTGGGTGGTTGTGTGTGTGTGTGTGTTGTGTTGTGGGATGGTATGGTTATTATATTCTCTCTCTCTCTCTCTCTCTCTCTCTCTCTCTCTCTCTCTCTCTCTCTCTCTCTCTCTCTCTCTCTCTCTCTCTCTCTCCTCTCAAGTCAACACCAACACGCACTACTGTATTACCAGCATTATTCTCATCTTTACGAACGTCAACTATTGCCCACATGAGTCTGAGGCGAATTTCACGTCGGCAGCAGCAGTAAAATGTCACCTGGTGTAAGTACAGGTTCAGGAAGGGAAGACAGGAAAAAATGATACAAGAAGATGATGAAATGGCTTGACACAACATTCTGCAAGAGAGCATAAGAAAACGGATGACAGGAAGGAAAATAAAAGGAATGAATGTTAAGAAAATGTATACAAGCGACAGAGAGAGAGAGAGAGAGAGAGAGAGAGAGAGAGAGAGAGAGAGAGAGACTAGAGTAGAGAGAGAGTTGTGTGAGATGAGAGAATACGAGAGAGACTGAGATAGAGAAGAGAGAGAGAGAGAAGAGAGGAAGAGAGAGAGAGCAGATGATGAGAGAGATAGCAAACACCATCCCGAACAACTAACTAAACCTTCTACGCCAGATCTTTCATTTGCCATAAAAAATAGTCTGTTGTCGAGCCATAAAATTACAAAAAGTAACTGAATATACCAAAATAGTTAGTCGACAAGGATACTAAACAGGTCATATCTATAAAATATTGCTAATACTCCTAAAAAATAGTCTGTTGTCGAGCCATAAAATTACCAAAAAGTAACTGAATATACCAAAATTGTTCGTCGCCAAGATACTAAACAGGTCATATCTATAAAATATTGCTAATACTCCTAAAAAATAGTCTGTTGTCGAGCCATAAAATTACCAAAAAGTAATTGAATATACCAAAATAGTTCGTCGCCAAGGAACTAAACAGGTCATATCTATAAAATATTGCTAATAACTCATAAAAAAATCGTCTAATGGTACCTACCTTCATTACAATGGAAATTACGCTTTGGGTCTCAAGGGGTTAAAGTAGTATAGATCAATCCTTAACACCAATTACATCAATATATCCTAGATCAAACACCTGACATTAATACGTATAACATGCATATAAACTACAACCACCTGCCTGGCTGAAGCTACCAGACCGTCCCCTTACACTCCCGGCATCGATCGCCCCGGGCACATTCGGTATGCAATGCAGCGTCACACAAGCTGTCCAATATCAACCCCGTTTCAAACCCCTTTTACGCAGGTTATCCGGGTTATTCGAGGTCGTGGATGCGCCAATTTCAAGGTGTAGTGAATTTTTACTTCGTTTGTTCAGCAGATTGGCGTTTTTTTTAGTTACACTCATAAGAACATAAGAAAGTCAAACCCCTTTTACGCAGGTTATCCAGGTTATTCGAGGTCATGTAAGTAACTGGTCCTATTTGTGAACCAGTTTTTCCCTATTTCTTTTTTAAATCTACGCTTTTCCAGCTTGAATCCGTTACTTCTTGTTCTACTACCACTCTTTCACCTACCATATTTGACTCCCCACTGCCTTCTATAGTAACTCATCATTATAGGTATGAGATAAGAGGTACTGTGGGTGACCTGACCTGACCTGCGCCAGTTTCAAGAGTTTAGTGCATTTTTACTTCGTTTGTTCAGCAGATTGGCGCTTTTTTTAGTTACTTACACTCATAAGAACATAAGACCATAAGAAAGTAAGGAAGCTACAAGAGGCCGTGAGACCTACACGAGGTAGTTCCTGTTACTTAACTCTACCTATATCCACCTCTCTTCCCCATCCATGAATTTATCCAGACTCCTTTTAAAGACCCCAATAGACTCCGCATTGACCACCTGACGACGAGTCCATTCCAATCATTCACCACCCTATTTGTGAACCAGTTTCTCCCAATTTCCTTTTTAAATCTACGCTTTTCCAGCTTGAATCCGTTACTTCTCGTTCTACCCTGCTTACTAACCTTAAGAACTTTTCCTACATCGCCTATATTGCATCCCTTTATCCACTTAAAAACTTCTATCACTCATGTCTATATATTTTTCAATCAAAGTCTTATCGTACATTTGATTGCTACATATAAATTTCTTCTTCGTTTTACTCTAGACTCACTCTGACGATTCATGTCATAATCATCTCTAGTTGTGAGGTTTCTCCCAAACTTTCGCTAGACTCGATTTTGTTTACTGCTTACTTAAGATATTTCTCCTTTATCCATAGAAAACTTCAATAGAAATGCAATAAAGGGTCTATGAGGATAAGATGATTGTACAAAAGAATTTGAGTTGACTCTCGAGACACATCACATGGACGTATGAAGTCAATGAGTCAGTCTGCTGGGTGTGGGTATGGGTTTAGTATCACGATATCGGCAAGACTCGATTGTGTGTTTACGTTTGGCGTTGTGGACAAGGTTGAAAGAGAGTATTGGGGTCTCTAATATTGTGAATAGGAGAAAGAGAGAAGAGAGAGAGAGAGAGACGAGAGAAGACCAGGAGACATGAGAGAGAGAGGGAGAACGCTGACGAAGAGGGAGAGAGAGAGAGAGAGAGAGAGAGAGAGAGAGAGAGAGAGAGAGAGAGAGAGAGAGAGAGAGAGAGATACGATACTTTGATCCTATCTAGACACTTTGCAAGTACCAACTATAAGGTTATTGACTATACAAAGCGCCACCACGCCAGGACGAACTTGGTGGACTCGAACCGCTGACCGAATGCAGGGAGAGAGAGAGAGAGAGAGAGAGAGAGAGAGAGAGAGAGAGAGAGAGAGAGAGAGAGAGAGAGAGAGAGAGAGCTAACTATATATTTCTTTCTCTCTGTATCTGCACATGATAAATGAAATACTATGTACCTACTACTTTAATGCCTCGATCACTTACCCGCTCCCAGCACCGTATACATCGCAGCGACTCGCATGACGATCAATCGCATAACGGGCGCTACTTTCCACATACACAACAACAACACAACCCTAGGAACAACCTCTGCCCTTCCCACTTTCATAAGAACATAAGAAAATAAGGAAGCTACAACAGGCCGTGAAACCTACACGAGTAGTTCCTTTTACTTAACACTACCTACATCCACCTTTCATCCCCATCCATGAACTTATCTAGCCTCCTTTTAAAGCTCTCTAATGACTCTGCACTAACTACCTGTCTACTGAGTCTATTCCAATCATTGACCACCCTATTTGTGAACCAGTTTTCCCTATTTCTTTTTAATCTACGCTTTTCCAGCTTGAATCCATTACTTCTTGTTCTACTACCAAACTCTTTCACCTACTAAATTTGACTCCTTACTCATCGACACTTCCCAATGCCTTCTATAGTAACTCATCATTTATAGTATGAGATAAGAGGTACTGTGGGTGACCCTGACCTGACCTGACCTGAACGCCTTACCTTTTTTAGCGTTGTTGTGTAGGTGATGGGTGAAGGCGATGGCTAGCTTCCGGCGGTGGTTGCAAAGCTTGGTCATGTCACCCCCGCCCAGCTCTGGTAGTAAGGTGGGACGTGATAACACCTGTGGGCAAGACAAGAGTACAGTTCAATACACCTGCTACACTTGATGAAATAAATATACGTGGAACTGTATATGGTGTTGAAAAGATGATAAGGTTAACATGAAAGCAAGGTGGGTCGTGATAACACCTGTATTCACCTAGTTGTATTTTTTTTAACGAGGCAAAAAATGCCTGCCCCCTTGCTGCTTCCTGACTGATATTTGATGCCAGGAGAAGGAATACTATGCTTCTTTTAAATATCAGTTGTATTTTATCATAGTTAACCATAGTATCAGGTAAACAGAGGCATCATTTTAAGCATGAGACCTTAGGATAAGCATGGAATTTTTGCCTTGTTAAAAAAAATAGACTATAGTTGTATTTTTTTTACTGATTTTTTACTTACCTACTTTTTTTTACTTTACTTTTTTTTTACTTTTTACTTTTACTTTTACTTTTACTTTTTTTTTTACTTTTCTATTTTACTTTTTTTTACTTTTTACTTTTACTTTTTTACTTTTACTTTTTTTACTTTTTACTTTTTACTTTTTTTACTTTTTTTTTTTTTTTTACTTTTTTACTTTTTTTTACTTTTACTTTTTTTTATTTTACTTTTTACTTTTACTTTTTTTACTTTTTTTTTACTTTTTTTTTTTTTTACTTTTTCACTTTTACTTTTTTTACTTTTTTTTTTTTTTACCTGAGGGCAAGACAAGAGTACAGTTCAATACACCTGGTACACCTGATGAAATAAAGTCATGTACGTGGAACTGTATATGGTGTTGAAAAGACGAGAAGGTCAACATGAAACTCTACTACATTATCTGTGCAGCTGCTGACCTTGAGGCATTCCACAAGTGTTATTTGATTAATGTATTACAAGAATTAATCACATGCCAATCATTCATTCCAACACCACATAGCGTCATTAATAGTTATGCTAATTTAGGCCTTAAAAGTGCTAATTTAGGCCTTAAAAGTACTAATTTAGGCCTTAAAGTGCTAATTTAGGCCTTGAAAGTGCTAATTTAGGCCTTAAAAGTGCTAATTTAGGCCTTAAGTGCTAATTTAGGCCTTAAAAGTGCAAATTTAGGCCTTAAGTGCTAATTTAGGCCTTAAAAGTGCAAATTTAGGCCTTAAAAGTGCTAATTTAGGCCTTAAAAGTAATCATTTAGGCCTTAAAAGTGATCATTTAGGCCTTAATAGTGTTAATTTAGGCCTTAAAAGTGCTAATTTGGGCCTTAAAAGTGCTAATTTAGGCCTTAAAAGTGCTAATTTAGGCCTTAAAAGTGCTAATTTAGGCCTTAAAAGTGATCATCTAGGCCTTAAAAGTGCTAATTTAGGCCTTAAGTGATCATTAGAAAGCCAACCAATATACATGACATTTCCCCCCTACCCCTCCCCTCCCTTCCCCCCTACAAAAAATCAGTTACAGGTAAAGGAAGGTAAGTGCCCACAGGTGAACATTAAATGAATAAAGAAAACCCCATTATGTGCAACGCGAAACCCAAACTTCCAACCGTTTGGGTAGAAAAACATTTAGTAATATTTATGATCAAATTTCAGCACCACCGCACCAGGTAATCAAAAGGTCATTAAAACTATGAAGTGGCAACGGTGGAAAGCAGTGGAGTAAATGTTATGGTGATTTGTTGTTTTCCACCCACAACAACCGATTTCATGTAGCAATATTTCGAAAAGATTGGTGACGCAGCTTTTGTTTGGTTTTTTTCCCTTTTTGAATGAAATGCACGTATACATTTATATTGGAAATGCGACAGTGCGGGAGCCTGGCAGTCAGTTCATCATGGGAGGGAGGAACGAGGGCGGCTTAAAGAGGCCCGTCACGTCCTCGGTTCATGGCAATAACGTCACCAGCCCGAGGCCCTTCCTACCGTGACGCATAACTCCACCTTCTTCGTCAGGAGGGCGTGAATTGAGAGAGAAGAGAGAGAGAGAGAGAGAGAGAGAGAGAGAGAGAGAGAGAGAGGAGAGAGAGAGAGAGAGAGGAGAGAGAGAGAGAGGGGAGAGAGAGAGAGGAGAGGAGAGAGAGAGGGGAGAGAGATTGAGTGAGTGGAGTGAGGAGTGAGTGAGTGAGTGAGTGAGTGAGAGTGAGTGAGTGAGTGAGTGAGTGAGTGAGTGAGTGATTGTGAGTGAGTGAGTGAGTGAGTGAGTGAGTGAGGAGTGAGTGAGTGAGTGAGTGAGAGTGAGTGAGAGAGAGAGGAGAGAGGAGGAGGAGAGAGAGAGAGGAGAGAGATGAGAGAGAGAGAGAGGAGAGAGAGAGAGAGGAGAGGAGGAGAGAGAGAGGAGAATGAGGAAGAGAGAGGAGAGGAGAAGAGAGAGGGAGGAGTGAGGAGGAGAGAGAGAGAGAGAGAGAGAGAGAGAGAGAGAGAGAGAGAGAGAGAGAGAGAGTTGGCTATGTTAATTGGAAAGACTGTATCGAGGAAAAAAATAACCGAGCAACGGGCAACAAAGAGAGAGAGAGAGAGAGAGAGAGAGAGAGAGAGAGAGAGGAAGAGAGAGAGAGAGAGAGAGAGAGAGAGAGAGAGAGTTGGCTATGTTAATTGGAAAGACTGTATCGAGGAAAAAAATAACCGAGCAACGGGCAACAAAGAGAGAGAGAGAGAGAGAGAGAGAGAGAGAGAGAGAGAGAGAGAGAGAGAGAGAGAGAGAGAGAGAGAGAGAGAGAGAGAGAGTGGAGTATAGAGATGAGAGGAGAGACGAGGAGATCGAGAAGGAGAGAGAGAGAGAGAGAGGAGAGAGAGAGAGAGAGAGAGAGAGAGAGAGAGAGAGAGAGTCTTTGCCGTGTTGTGTTGTGCGGTACCTTGGCTACAGGAGGAAGTGGCGGTATAAACTTTCCTCCTGAAGGGTGACAAACTGCAAATTGCCATCTCGTCCCCCAGAAGCGTTTTAATATACGAAGCACAAAGAGTCGGCAGGTCATGCGAGACCGCCTTTCATCTGGCGACACAAAACCGGGTGAGGGAAGTGCGCTCCATAAAGAACCTTATTCCCTTGTCTCCGCGTGAAAGACTCCGATGGAACGATGCATTTCTAACCATAACAACATAAGAACATAAGAAAATAAGGAAGCTACAAGAGGCCGCGAGACCTACACGAGGTAGTTCTGTTACTTAAGGGGAGAGTCCGCCGTGAATTTTTAATTGCATCTACGGTCATGAATAATGTATATGTTGTGTATATTAGTAGCCTTGTTATCACATGAACAGTTCAAGCTGATCAGATGAAAGGAAAAATTTGATAAAATTAAGAAATCTAATTTTGTCATGTTTTTGATGAAATTTTGAATTGCATCTTTTCAGCCATTTTTTGACAGATTTCCTTGTGACATGAGCATAGGATCATGCATTGTTATTACAACAATTTGTTCTGAGAATATTTTGAAAATTGTTTTCGATTTTTTATTTTTTTTAATTGTTAAAAAAAAAAAAAAATGAAAATTTTAAGGATAATTTTCCCATCTATCAAAACTAAGACTTTAAAACAAAAACAAAAATCAGAACAGATTTTTCTACGATATATGATTTTGTGTGTCCTAAAGTTTCGTGAAAATCGTGCCAAAAATAAAAGAGGAGATGAATTTTATGTTCATTTTATACTAGTTTTGAGAAAAACGCGTTTGAAGTTTTGCTAAAGTTTCTGCGCTGCAGTGAAGGTACTATACCGTCAATGCTACTTTCATATGAATTTTATGGGATCAGTAATCACATATCAATGCATGCATAAAAGGATCTGCACCTTGTCCCCCTTATAAAGGTATTAATTAATCGCTCCAAGGCGAGGGTGTCAGGGCGCCACGCCCCTCATTGTGGCAAGGTTCCAGCAACATTCACCAGGTGCCTAGCTTTCGGTTGGCATTCCTTTGTCTGTCTTCCTCTTCTTGTTTATTGTCTTCTTCGGTGTAATTCTTCTCTTTTCTCTCTTTTCTAGTCCTTTTTGGATGTAGACATTGGTTCCTAAAAATTTTGTAAACATGTTGCACTTTTCATATCCAAAATTGTTCCAGAATTGTTACCTGGCTAACAAACTTCACCCTGAAGATTGCTGTAGTTTTTTTTTTTTAAAGGCTTAGCGTTGATATAGGGGAAAATTATCCCAAAAAAATTCACCCCCCCCCCAAGTTTTGAAAGTTTAAATGCCCCTCGCTATGGGCATTTAAATTTATCTCCGGCTGAAAAAAATTCCACCATTCGAAAGCCCAAGGCTAGGGTGTTGCCATAGACCATATAACTCAAATTCGTATATTAAATTTTTTTCTTTCATATTTTCACGGCGGACTCTCCCCTTAACTCTACCTAATCTACCTTTCATCTCTATCCATGAATTTATCCAGACTCCTTTTAAAGACTCCTATAGACTCCGCATTGACCACCTGACGACTGAGTCTATTCCAATCATTCACCACCCTATTTGTGAACCACTTCATCAACATGTAGTACTAGGAAAATACAAGTCCACCGGTACTAGGGATATACCACGCACTTACTGGTACTAGTTGCATCGGCGTCTGCATAGAACAGGGGATATATACAATTTAAAGAGAGAAAAAAACTAGGTTAGAAACTATGCATTTCTAACCACTTCATCTGTACTAGGAAAATACAAATCCACCGGTACTAGGAATATACCACGCACTTAACTGGTACTAGTTGCATCGGTCTCTGCATAGAATAGGGGATATACACAACTTAGAGAGACAAAACCCTAGATCAATACAATAGATACGGAGACAGGAGCACACGAGTCTAGCGCCAGCCGTTTACTACACACAACAACACAGCACAAACATGGCGAAGCGTTGGGTTTGATCCAGATGTAAACAGTGTTATTGTGGATACTGGTAAATGAGTATGAATTAATTTACCGCATTAATACATCAAAGAATTAAATCAACACACCCAGCGGATAGTGGCTCAGTAAATATAAACAACACGTGAGGCTCTTTTATAAATTGCCTTTTTTTTCAATCAGCTAGATCACCCCTAATAGCATTGTCAACAAGGATATTTGCTTGCTTATTATATTTGTTGTGGTGGTGTAAATTACGTGTTGTCAACGCCTGTAGCTCAATGTAGCGTATGAGTCATGGTGGTGAGAGTATATCGTTATTGGAAAGCGCGTACCAAAGAAAAGTAACTGTGGGAGTTTGGGGAGGCGGTAGCGGAGTGGTTAGCGTCTCCGACTGGCGTTCTCGGTGACCCGAGTTCGATCCCCGATGAAAACCAAAACCTTTCTGCACCGTCGAGTGGCCTAAGAACACCCACATGCCCTGCCCATCAACTCTACCTTCGATTGCGAGTGCATCGGAGGACACAGGGGGGCGGCATGAGCCTCTAATCACAGGCGTCCCTATAAGAATCCTACCTGCGCCACCACAGGCGAGGACCAACCATCAGAGCCCTCAAGTGAACCTCCAGAGCCTACCATCCGAGCCCTGGGTCACCACTGCCTACAGGCGCTATAGGCACAGAAAAAAGAAAGGGAAAAAAAAAAAAAAAAAAAAATCTAGTCGCTAGGTTAGATTAGTTTAGGTTAGGTTATTATGTTACCTTACTTCAGATACTTTTGTTTCGATGTTTCTTTTCCCCTACATTCACAGTAGCTACGTTATCCACCGTCCTTCCGATCAGTGCTACAAGAAATAATGAAGTGAAGAGGTCCACACTTAGTTACCTGACGATCTGTACAATTCCCAGGTAAGACAAAAGCACATGACATTGATTGGACACGAAACCTTATGTATTACTCAACATTTGTTCTTTATATTTCTCGTCTCGTCTGGTATAGTATCGGTACACGGCAAGTGACAGAGCAGGTAAATATAGGTGTATAGTCATCAATTCAAAGCCAGGACGTGTACGGTTATCGGAGGGTGGTGTGTGTTCCTTCCACGCACACCCGTTACCTCACCACCAACCACCACCATTACGATCACCACCACCAACCACCACCATTACGATCCCCACCACCACCACCATCACCACCACCACTTCCAACGCCACCACCATCACCTCGTCCACACAAAACCCCAGTAATCATCATTTATCTACATCAACCACTTACACACACACACACACACACACACACACACACACACACACACACACACACACACACACACACACGCATACACACACACACACACACACACACACACACACACACACACACACACACACAGTAAGCCGTTTGGTTCCTCTTCCGCCACACAAACTTTTCTCCTTTTCATGAAATTTCACAGTGACTCAGATAACAGTTTATGAAGCTCGTTCACTACCACTTTAAGTACTTGTGTGTGTGTGTGTGTGTGTGTGTGTGTGTGTGTGTGGTGTGTGTGTGTGTGTGTGTGTGTGTGTGGTGTGTGTGTGTGTGTGGTGTTGTGTGTGTGTGTTGTGTTGTGTGTGTGTGGGTGGGTGGGTGGGTGGTGGGTGGGTGGTGGGTGGGTGGGTGGGTGGTGGGTGGGTGGGTGGGTGTGGGTGGGTGGGTGGGTGGGTGGGTGTGGGTGGGTGGGTGTGGGTGGGTGGGTGTGGGTGGGTGGGTGGGTAGGTGTGGGTGTGGGTGTGTGTGTGTTTTGCCGAGAATCCAGTGCAGAATCCAAGCAGCATCTGTCCCAATCCATGTGTCTGTCATGTTGTTTTAAAATGATACAAGTGTGTCTACACATTACACGGCCGGGCGATCATTTCCTTAAAGAATGGCCGGTCAAGCATAACTACTAACCCCCG
Organism: Chionoecetes opilio; assembly: GCA_016584305.1. Lineage (NCBI taxonomy): Eukaryota > Metazoa > Arthropoda > Malacostraca > Decapoda > Majidae > Chionoecetes > Chionoecetes opilio. The sequence goes on along the minus strand of JACEEZ010021522.1, from coordinate 372,990 downwards.
CGCTTGTCTCGTCTCCAACACCCGCTGCCAGCCACCTCCTGCATAGACAATGAACATCTGCTGCCGATGTCTCGAGCATCATAACACTGTACTACATAACAGCTCGCTGACTCCAATGAACTGAACATTCGTAGACTTCCAACATTCGGTAGACACTTGTAACCAGACACGTCCATGCCAGCCCAGTGTACCAGAGACAGTTATCAGTTATTTAGTTCTTAGTTACTTTGTGCCAGCCCAGTGATTCCCGTGACCCGCGTCCCTCGCACCGCCGGAGACCCTCATCGCCCACCCAAGCTGGTCGCCGCTGGAGCCCTGCGGTGGACCCTGGACCCTGCAACCCCAGGAGGCGTCAGGACCACCACGTCTTCGTGTAGCCGCCAAGGCCACCCACGGCACGGCGGCGAGGGTGTAACGGGGCCACGCGAGGAATGTGTGGGAAGTGTTCCTATGTTCCACTGTACATGTATAAGTATGTCTGTGTGTATTATGTTCTGATGTGGTGCAGGGCATTTTTTTTACATGATAACTGGGCGACCAAAATGTCTCCCAGTGATGAAAAACTGTCGCCCAGTACGGACATTTTTAAGCTACTGGGCGAAAAGATATTTATTCATAAAATCCTTCTGGATGCAATGGTTCATCATGTCGTGTGTGTGCAAGATCCGAAAGTACATTCTTATTACTGCATAAAAAATAATGATTTGTATTTACATCTATTTCTTCTGTTATTGCCTATATAATCAATCTTGTAGAGCCATCTATAACCCGTCGATTGTTACGCAGTGACATTTTGTTAGTGCCACTGCAAGATTCATAAACACAGCATGGAGGTCGCCCAGTAAGATTTGCTTGAAAAATGCTGCTGTATAAAACTCTATCTATCTATCTATCTATCTATCATCTCTATAGGTGGTGAGGAGGCGTGCAGGCGTGGCGCGGACACATGTCACTGCGTGGTGAGGGGTGGTGATGGGGTTCACTGGACCTTAATGGACTAGAGGCGCCAGTTACCTGCCGCTGCAGACATACGTCATCGATCCAAGGAAGGGGGAAGTGCAGGTAACTCCAAAACCTTCTCATTATACTTGACCGTCTAATTATGAGAAAATAAACACATTCATTACGTCCAAGTCATGACGTTCTATACACTTAGCATTTAGCTTTAAAAAAAACATCTTACATCACATCAGAAAAAAATGAATGTTTCTCTTTTAGGTTCACACATCTTTGAAAAATATATTGTCAAGAGTTGTTTACGTCGCTTTTTCCCGCGGGATGGAAGGCTGAGGCGGAAGGTCTGCCATGGAAGGCAGCTCGCCGTGGGTCGACATGGGCGAGGCCGTGGGGCTTTTCGTCAGAGATTTCGCAATATTTCCACCACATGATATTGAGGACGAATTCCCGGCCTGTGATCCAGAAGGTGCTTTGATCTCCCTCAGCCAGGCTTTGATGTCTGACGAGGCTGATAAGGCCCCGACGCGGCTTGAGGCTAATACTCGTATACACTCCAAGCACTATTCATAACACTCGGCGAGGCAATGTGGCTCGTCCGTGCTGGAAGTCAATAAGCACTCCTTCATCCCAGCACACGCAGGCACGCACACACACACACACACACACGACACACACACACACACACACACACACACACACACACGCAGACACACACACACACCACCAAGATCCCCAGCATTGCGAGATATTAAAGCCTGAAGCACATGCACGGTGGATTACTGTGTGTGTGTGTTACTGTGTGTGTGTGTGTGTGTGTGTGGTTACTGTGTGTGTGTGTGTGTGTGTGTGTGTGTGTTGTGTGTGTGTGTGTGTGTGTGTGTTGTGTGTGTGTGTGTGTGTGTGGTGTGTGTGTTGTGTGTGTGTTTGTTTGTGTTGTGGTGGTGTGGTGTGTGTGATGGTGTGTGTGTGGTGTTGTGTGTGTGTGTGTTGTATGGTGTGTGTGTTGTTTCGTGCGTGTGCGTGCGTGAGTGCATGCATCTGCTGTGTGCGTGCGTGCTGTTGTGGTGTGAGTGTGTTGTTTACTGTGTGTGTGTGTTACTGTTGATGTGTGTACTGTGTTGACTGTGTGTTGTGTTACTGTGTGTGTGTGTTATGTGTGTGTTGTGTTCTGGTGTGTTGTGTTTGTGTGTGTGTGTGTTGTGTGTGTGTGTGTGTGTGTGTGTGTGTGTGTGTGTGTGTGGTTGTGTGTGTGTGTGTGTGTGTGTGTGTGTGTGTGTGTGTGTGTGTGTGTGTGTGTGTGTGTGTGTGTGTGTGTGTGTGTGTGTGTGTGTGTGTGTGCGTGCGTGTGTGTCGCATAATTCCACGGTTCATTCACGTCATCATCGTGCGACAGCCAATGGCCCGATTCATGTCCCCACAAACCTTTACGACAAAAAACGACTCGCTGCCACGCACTCTCTTCCTCATTCCCTTCACACTCTTCCCATCGTGTCTATTGTCTCTCACTCTTTTGTAACTTTTTCTGTGTGTGCGTGTGTGAAAAAAAAAAAAAAACCATTCTCTGGTGATATTTATGATCCTGCAGGTTACTCCCCGCTAAGTTTATATTCTGTTACTGTGTGTGTGTGTGTGTTACTGTGTGCGTGTGTTACTGTGTGTGTGTGTGTGTGTGTGTGTGTGTGTGTGTGTGTGTGTGTGTGTGTGTGTGTGTGTGTGTGTGTGTGTGTATGCGTTGGTTTGTCACGTTTTGAAGTTGCAAAAAAAATACGGCATTGGTGATATTATTTTAGCTTCCTGGTTTCCAATCACATGCATCCAATAGTCGCCAAGCTGTTATAGAGCCTGGAAGTGGTGAGCTTATAGTCCCGAGTTCGAGTCCTATACCGCCTGAAGTAAACTCTTTCTGCAATCGTCGAGTATAGCTGAGGATTACCCACCTGCTGCCCATCAACGAGAGAGAGAGAGAGAGAGAGAGAGAGAGAGAGAGAGAGAGAGAGAGAGAGAGAGAGAGAGAGAGAGAGAGAGAGAGAGAGAGGAGAGAGAGAGAGAGAGAGAGCGAGAGCGAGAGCCAGAGAGATAGAAGAGAGAGATAGATATATATATATATAATATAGAGAGAGAGAGAGAGAGAGAGAGAGAGAGAGAGAGAGAGAGAGCGAGAGCGAGAGCGAGAGCGAGAGCGAGAGCGAGAGAGAGAGAGAGAGAGGAGCGGCATGAGTCTCTAATCATCACAGACGTCACAAAAAAATCCGTTCTGTGCCATCAGGGGCGAAAGCGAACCATCACAAAAAAGAAAGAAAAAAAAAAAATGTCATGGGGTTCGACATATAAAAAATAAAAGTCCACCTTCCAGCCTGTGGATCCACTTCTCTACCCAACATCTTACTCATCGTGTTTTATATTCCCTGCACACCCCTCGCACACGCACTCTCCAGCATAGCGATGGTTGCAGTTCTTGCCTTGTTTCCGGGTGCGTTACTCTTTCCAAACCCGCATCCCAATAATAAAATTCTAAACACAAGTAATAAGCAGTAACGTCGACAAGCATGTAATCTTATAACATGTGATATTCTTTTATGTTGTGTTCTTATATTTATCATCATATTTCAAATCTGCCATTCCTCTCTCTCCTCTCCTCTCCTCTCTCTCTCTCTCTCTCTCTCTCTCTCTCTCTCTCTCTCTCCTCCTCTCTCTCTCTCTCTTTCCCTGCATTCGTCAGCGGTTCGAGTCCACCAAGTTCGTCTGCGTGGTGGCGCTTTGTATAGTCAATACACTTATAGTTGGTACTTGCGTGTCTGATGGATCAAAGTACTCTCCTCTCTCTCTCGCTCTCTCTCCCTCTATCTCATTCTCTCTCTCTCTCCTCTCTCTCTCTCTCTCTCTCTCTCTCTCTCTCTCTCTCTCCTCTCTCTCTCTCTCTCTCTCTCTCTCTCTCTCTCTCTCCTCTCCCTCTCTCTCTCTCTCTCTCTCTCTCTCTTCTCTCTCTCTCCCTCTCTCTCTCTCTCTCTCCAGGGTTCCAGTTCTATATATACAATTCCCCGACATGACATTTTATCTTTCCACGTCTTTGGATACACCAGTTTTAAAGCTCAGTGACCCGGAAGGAAATAACATACGACTCATACCATTTAAAATACACACTTTTTGGTATTCTTGATGCACAATATATAGACTATACGAATAAGTACCTCACCCTTAAATCCGTGCTATATAAAACCTATATTAGCTACGCCGTATATCTCTTCCCACTCAAACTAGCTAGAAATAGGGAAAAACTGGTTCACAAATAGGGTGGTAAGTGATTGGAATGGACTCGGTAGACAGGTAGTTAGTGCAGAGTCATTAGAGAGCTTTAAAAGGAGGCTAGATCAATTTATGGATGGGGATGAAAGGTGGATGTAGGTAGTGTTAAGTAACAAGAAATACCTCGTGTAGGTCTCACGGCCTCTTGTAGCTTCCTTATTTTCTTATGTTCTTATATATAGGCTGTACGAATAAACACCTCACCCTTCGTGCTATATCAAACCTATATTAGTTACGTCGTATATCTCTTCCCATTGAAACCACAAATACGGTGAGGTTATACAGCAATCATACACATGCGTACAACTATACAATGCACGAAGGATGTATCATTGAACCATGGGAGTTTCTTTGCAGTAGTTTTCGTCACTTTTTGTTTTGGCTATATTAGTTACGTCACCCTTCCCATTGAAATCACACAAGTACGGTGAGGTTATACAGCAATCCATACACATACGTACAACTATACAATGCACGAAGAATGTATCTTTGAAGTAAGGGAGTCTCTTTGAAGTAGTTTTCGTCACTTTTCTGGGGGCTATATTAGTTACGTCGTATATCTCTTCCCATTGAAACCACAAATACGGTGAGGTTATACAGCAATCATACACTATCGTACAACTATATAATGCACGAAGAATGTATCTTTGAACTAAGGGGGTATCTTTCAAGGAGTTTTCGTCGCGTTTTTTTCCTTCTGTAATACGATGACCCAGAACCATTTTTCCAGGTGTTACTCAGTGGTTTGTGTGCTTCATGTCCCTGCATCGTATACACAAGGAGTACATCAATCAACACCTGTATCTGTTATGTATTACTATGTTCATTGTTCTTAATTCCCTCTTATAATAGTGTTGGTTGGTTGTATTATGCATTTGTAGCAATTCTCGTGATATTCAAAGGTTTGTGTGCTATATATTACCGTAACCCCTTCACGCCCAGATCTTTCCTTTACTATATAAAATTGCTGTTGTCGAGCCATAAAATTACGAAAAGTAACTGAATATACCAAATTAGTTAGTGGACAAGGATACTAAACAGGTCATAGCTATAAAATATTGCTTATAGTCACTAAAAATCGTCTAATGGCACCCAAATTACAATGGAAATTACGTTCTGGGTCTCAAAGGGTTAATGGTACATATATATATCAATATGTAAATCAATTAAAACCTGTATCTATGTTATGTATTATGTATATTTCCAACTAGTCTATATCTCGTACGTATGAATATAGCATACAACTAAAATGGTTTCGATCTATCGGTTCATCTATATATGTATCTGCCTCCTACATATTTATTTATGTTATGCTGCTACACAATATTTATGTTATGCTGTTGGCACACACTTTCTACATTCCAGCTTTAAAAAAATATTCTTTCCAGTCGCGTTTTACGTTCCCTGCCTTTGAGAACATTTTCCCGCGTATATTCCTCACATTTTACTTTCCTCTCGTTTTACTTCTACATACTCGTAATTTTCTGAATAAAAAATGCGTAACTTTTTTATTTTACAACTTTTCAACACTCGTTTCCTTTGCATTTCTCTTCTTTTTTTTTCTCCTAAGCGACGATCTTCACATTCAGAGTTTCATTTTGCCTCCACCTGAGTCCTTCTCGCGCTCACTGCCACCGTCTCTCTCCGCCTTGAATGACTTTCTAGATTAACATTTCCCACGGCGCAGTTTCATCTTCCTGCAAAGACTGTGAAAAATATCTCGCAATGTTACGTCGCTATTGCGCTTCAACATCAAAAACTCTCTTCTTTTCGTTCTTTCTCATTAGTGTTGATAATACTTCACTTTGAAATGACTTCCCCGTCACTGAATACAATCACATCACAGGCTCACACACGCACACCCTCCTCCTAGCACCCCTTTCCATAGTAGCATCACATCTAAGGCACATCACCTCAATAAGGGACTTGTTCTAACATGTTTTGCAGCCTTAACCCCTTGAGACCCAGAACGTAATTTCCATTGTAATTTGGGTGCCATTAGACGATTTTTAGTGAATATATGCAATATTTTATAGATATGACCTGTTTAGTATCCTTGTAGACGAACTAATTTGGTATATTCAGTTAATTTTCGTAATCATATGGCTCGAAAACACACATTTTTTATAGCAAAGAAAAGATCTGAGCGTGAAGGTTAAATATACCACGTCAATGATTTATTTTATCTTGGTAATTCACCTTAACTGTCTATCCTAAGCCACACAGAATACTTATAAAGGACATTAACGTAGTAATAATAATAATAATAATAAGTAGTAGTAGTAGTAGTAGTAGTAAAGATGGCAGACAATGATATAGAGGAGGTCGTGTGCCAAGAGATAAAATGCAAGCGTTCTCAAGTATTTAATTAAACGAGATTAAACTAAATTTGCTGGGTATCTGCGAGGTGTTTACAAATAATTATAAACACAATTTAAGTGCTATAAACACGCACATTTCTTCTGCTTTTCTTTCTGATTCAGGGTTGTTTTTAAATATCTTGTTGAAGAAGTGAAGGGGGGGGGGGCATGGAGGCAAGGACCCACTACTGAAGGGGGGCATGGAGGCAAGGACCCACTACTGAAGGGGGGCATGGAGGCAATGACCCACTACTGAAGGGGGGCATGGAGGCAAGGACCCACTACTGAAGGGGGCATGGAGGCAAGGACCCACTACTGAAGGGGGCATGGAGGCAAGGACCCACTACTGAAGGGGGGCATGAAGGCAAGGACCCACTACTGAAGGGGGCATGGAGGCAAGGACCCACTACTGAAGGGGGGCATGGAGGCAAGGACCCACTACTGAAGGGGGGCATGAAGGCAAGGACCCACTACTGAAGGGGGGCATGGAGGCAGGACCCACTACTGAAGGGGGGCATGGAGGCAAGGACCCCTACTGAAGGGGGGCATGGAGGCAAGGACCCACTACTGAAGGGGGGCATGGAGGCAAGGACCCACTACTGAAGGGGGGCATGGAGGCAAGGACCCACTACTGAAGGGGGCATGAAGGCAAGGACCCACTACTGAAGGGGGCATGGAGGCAAGGACCACTACTGAAGGGGGCGTGGAGGCAAGGACCCACTACTGAAGGGGGCATGAAGGCAAGGACCCACTACTGAAGGGGGCATGGAGGCAAGGACCCACTACTGAAGGGGGCATGAAGGCAAGGACCCACTACTGAAGGGGGCATGGAGGCAAGGACCCACTACTGAAGGGGGGCATGGAGGCAAGGACCCACTACTGAAGGGGGGCATGAAGGCAAGGACCCACTACTGAAGGGGCGTGGAGGCAAGGACCCACTACTGAAGGGGGCATGGAGGCAAGGACCCACTACTGAAGGAAGGCATGGAGGCAAGGACCCACTACTGAAGGGGGGCATGGAGGCAAGGACCCACTACTGAAGGGGGCATGGAGGCAAGGACCCACTACTGAAGGGGGCATGAAGGCAAGGACCCACTACTGAAGGGGGCATGGGGGCAAGGACCCACTACTGAAGGGGGCATGGAGGCAAGGACCCACTACTGAAGGGGGGCATGGAGGCAAAGACCCACTACTGAAGGGGGGCATGGAGGCAAAGACCCACTACTGAAGGGGGCATGGAGGCAAGGACCCACTACTGAAGGGGGGCATGGAGGCAAGGACCCACTACTGAAGGGGGCATGGAGGCAAGGACCCACTACTGAAGGGGCATGGAGGCAAGGACCCACTACTGAAGGGGGGCATGAAGGTAGGACCCCACTACTGAAGGGGGCATGGAGGCAAGGACCCACTACTGAAGGGGGGCATGGAGGCAAGGACCCACTACTGAAGGGGGGCATGGAGGCAAGGACCCACTACTGAAGGGGGGCATGGAGGCAAGGACCCACTACTGAAGGGGGGCATGGAGGAAAGGACCCACTACTGAAGGGGGGCATGGAGGCAAGGACCCACTACTGAAGGGGGGCATGGAGGCAAGGACCCACTACTGAAGGGGGGCATGGAGGCAAGGACCCACTACTGAAGGGGGGCATGGAGGCAAGGACCCACTACTGAGGGGGGCATGAAGGCAAGGACCCACTACTGAAGGGGGGCATGGAGGCAAGGACCCACTACTGAAGGGGGGCATGGAGGCAAGAACCCACTACTGAGGGGGGCATGGAGGCAAGGACCCACTACTGAGGGGGGCATGGAGGCAAGGACCCACTACTGAAGGGGGGCATGGAGGCAAGGACCCACTACTGAAGGGGGCATGGAGGCAAGGACCCACTACTGAAGGGGGCATGGAGGCAAGGACCCCACTACTGAAGGGGGGCATGGAGGCAAGGACCCACTACTGAAGGGGGGCATGGAGGCAAGGACCCACTACTGAAGGGGGGCATGGAGGCAAGGACCCACTACTGAAGGGGGGCATGGAGGCAAGGACCCACTACTGAAGGGGGGCATGAAGGCAAGGACCCACTACTGAAGGGGGGCATGGAGGCAAGGACCCACTACTGAAGGGGGCGTGGCGGTGAAAAGGCTAACAAACACTGCTATAGACGAAAATATAAACGGATTGACACACACACACACACACACATACACACACAGTCACACACACACACACACACACACACACACACGACCCTCTTCCATCACTACTTATCACATCACCTACACATCCTTTGGGCAATTTCCAACAGCCTTGCCTCGCCGTCCACCTGAGACACGCCATTCTTTCTCCTCCTTATACCTCGACCCCTTACACCCCCCAAACACCCCTGAGCCACCCACCCCACAACCCCCCTGAGCCACCCCACGCCCCTTCACACCCGCCTTCCATCACCACACCCTCGCCTCCAGCCCTAAACCTATGCAATTCCTTATACGAACATCCTCTTCCGTGTTCAGATTATTGACCTCTTCATTATCTTTCGCAAGTCTCTATTATTTCACGTTCACAGCCACACCTATTTTTTTTCCTTGAGTGGGCCAGTTTTTTTTTTATGGGGTGGAAAGGAAAGGTTGATGGGTCCATAGTAGGTCTCAGGTTTTTCATGTTTTGTAGCATTTTTTTGTTCTCTCTCTCTCTCTCTCTCTCTCTCTCTCTCTCTCTCTCTCTCTCTCTCTCTCTCTCTCATTCTCCTTTTCTCTCTAGTTACTTTCGTCTTACTTTATAATTGTGGTGACGTCTCTTTATAATTGTGGTGACGTCTCTTTATAATTGTGGTGACGTCTCTTTATAATTGTGGTGACGTCTCTTTATAATTGTGGTGGTCTCTTTATAATTGTGGTGACGTCTCTTTATAATTGTGGTGACGTCTCTTTAAAATTGTAGTGACGTCTCTTTAAAATTGTGGTGACGTCTCTTTATAATTGTAGTGACGTCTCTTTAAAATTGTGGTGACGTCTCTTTAAAATTGTGGTGACGTCTCTTTATAATTGTGGTGGTCTCTTTATAATTGTAGTGACGTCTCTTTAAAATTGTGGTGACGTCTCTTTATAATTGTGGTGACGTCTCTTTAAAATTGTGGTGGTCTCTTTAAAATTGTGGTGACGTCTCTTTATAATTGTAGTGACGTCTCTTTAAAATTGTGGTGACGTCTCTTTATAATTGTAGTGACGTCTCTTTAAAATTGTGGTGACGTCTCTTTAAAATTGTGGTGACGTCTCTTTATAATTGTGGTGACTTCTCTTTATAATTGTGGTGACGTCTCTTTAAAATGGTGGTGACTTCTCTTTAAAATTGTGGTGACTTCTCTTTAACATTGTGGTGCCAGTATCGTCTTCTCTACAAACATGTTATCCTGTTCCTGCCTGGTGCTTGTGTCCATGGGGATACTGAGAGAGAAAAGCAATGTTTATTATTATCAACTTTGACTTCCTGGGTTATAATCAAACTCCTTGCAGTAGGATTTTTGCCGTCAATACCTCGCGTGACATTCTTGTAAAGGTTCAATAAGGAATTCCAGTCCTCTTGTGTGGACCAACTTAGCGGGAGGAATGCAAGGTTCTGGATAACACACACACACACACACACACACACACACACACACACACACACACAGTCACACACACACAGAGTTTAATTTGTATTGTACTACTGCTGCTACTACTACTACTACTACTACTACTACTACTACTACTACTACTACTACTATACTACTACTACTACTACTACTACTGCTGCTGCTGCTACTACTGCTGCTGCTACTACTACTACTACTACTACTACTACTACTACTACTACTACTACTACTACTACTACTACTACTACTATACTACTACTGCTACTACTACTACTACTATTACTGCTTATACTACTACTACTACTACTATTACTACTGCTACTACTACTACTACTACTGCTACTGCTGCTGCTGCTGCTGCTGCTACTACTACTACTACTACTACTACTACTACCACTACTACTACTACTGCTACTGCTACTACTACTACTGCTACTACTACTACTGCTACTGCTACTGCTACTACTACTACTACTACTACTACTACTACTGCTACTACTGCTACTACTACTACTACTACTACTACTGCTGCTACTACATGTCCATTCCCTTTCAGTATTCACCTCAAACACACATAAACATACATCTGGAATTATAAACCAAACCTGCAGTCAATGAATACAACTCAAGAGGAGACGACAGGTGTGGAGGTAGCAGGTTTGGAACGAGAGTGTGGGCGTAACACATGTGCAGGAGACAGGTAAGCTACAGGTTTGGAGTGACAGGTGTGTGTGATAGATGTGGCACTGACAGGCAAGTAACAGGTGTGGTAGAGTGGAGAACAGGTGTGGTGGAGGACAGGTGTGGTGTGTGACAGGTGTGGCGTGTGACCTTTCCTTCCTCCTCGATGTCGAAGCTTTCAAGGTCAAAACTAATACTCATGCATTAATAACTTCCTCTCTCTCTCTCTCTCTCTCTCTCTCTCTCTCTCTCTCTCTCTCTCTCTCTCTCTCTCATATCTGTCAGTTAAAAAAAACTTCTCTTCTCTTCTCCCTTGCGCCTTCCTAATCTCCTCCTCCTTCTTCTTCTTCTCCTCCTCCTCCTCCTCCTCCTCCTCCTCCTCCTCCTCCTCCTCCTCCTCCTCCTCCTCCTCCTCCTCCTCCTCCTCCTCCTCCTCCTCCTCCTCCTCCTCGCCAGATTTCTTCCAGGCTTTAGTTTCTCAGAACGCGAAGAAAGAGAAAGAGAAATGAGAAGACCTGAAAGCACTTAAAATTGGAAAGAAACTGAGCGAGGCTGTGTGGGTGGGTGGGTGGGTGGGTGGGTGGGTGGGTGGGTGGGTGGGTGGGTGGGTGGGTGGGTGGGTGGTTGGGTGGGTGGTGGGTGGGTGGGTGGGTGGGTGGGTGGGTGGGTGGGTGTGTGAGAGAGAGAGAGAGAGAGAGAGAGAAGCAGGTGTAAGAAAAACACCCTAAGTAATACCTGGTGTGGAAATAATAACAATAACAATGATGATAACAATAATAACAATAACAATGATGATAACAATAATAACAATAACAATGATGATAACAATAATAATAACAAAAACTACTTAGAATCTCGCTCTTCAGCTTAGTGTGTACGTGTATGTAACATGTACAGGCCTAGCACTACTATCAGCCAACACTAGACATAGGCCTAACTAGCATAGAGTAATTCCATCGTAATATATGCTATCAAATCCTTCACTACCTTCCCTTCCCAAGTTACCACATTTATCACCAGTAAGACGCCTTAATCGGCGAAGGACGAGCGAGCCCGTAGAAACCCGCCGCACGTGCGCACGTGCGGCGTCACCCGGAGTTTGACCTGTGTGACATTGCTAGGTGTGTGGTCTCAAACCACACACCAAATTTCAACTTAGTCGGTACAGCCGTTTCTCAGCTATAGCAAGATAACGTTATCTGACACCCCTCACGCGGCACGCGGCACGCGCCATGCTGACCCCTCACGTGAGACAAAACATGTCAAGCACAAATAGGGATTGAATGGGGCTATCAGATGGCGAAGACGGTTTGTCAATCGGAAGCGGGATTCCAAAGATATAAGCTCCTGAAAAGCGTGATGGCCGGTCGGTCGGGTCGGGTCGGCCGCTTAAGTGAGAAAAATCCCGTATCCACCGAGGACTCACGAGCGCTTCGCGCTCGCTCGTAATCACCCTCACTATCATTCCTCACACCATCATTACACCATGCTGAAAGGAACCAGAAGGCCAACCCACCCTTCCCGCCCTCATCACTATCACTCTTGCCAAACACAATCACCATCACCACCATCACCATCACATCACCAGCGGAAAGTAATGTGTTCACGTAATGACATATGAACATAAAAGAGGAGGAGGAGGAACACCCCCCCCCAAGGAAACAACAGTATACATGCGCAAGACGATGGTCGGCTGGGTTATGTGTATTCGCGCGCGCACACACACACACACACACACACACACACAACACACACACACACACACACACACACACACACACACACACACACACATAAACACAAAGACAAGGTAAAATGTCGCTACTGTCTGTCTGGCCACACACACACACACACACACACACACGAGAGAGAGAGAAAGCCAGACAAAGAAAGAAGGAATAGATCACACCGAATAGAAAGGGAAAGAAAGAAACAATGCAACGAAAAGAACCAACACATGAAATGACAGGAAGAAAGAAAAGAAAAAAGAAAGAAATGATGACAGAATGCAGGAATAAAAAGTTACAACAAAGCAGGCAGACAAGGACTCTCTCTCTCTCTCTCTCTCTCTCTCTCTCTCTCTCTCTCTCTCTCTCTCCTCCTCTCTCTCTCTCTCTCTCTCTCTCTCTCTCTCTCTCTCGTCATTCCTGACATTATTAAGTTAGATACAACCTTCTTCTAAAGTCTATCTATGTCAACACACACACACACACACACACACCCACCCCACACACACACACACCCATACACCCCCCCCCCCACCCCCACATACACACCCACACCCACACCCACACACACACACCCCACACACACACCCACACACACACCCCCCACACACACCCACCCACACACCCACCCCCACCCCCACATACACACATACCCCCACCCGCACCCCCCCCCCACACACACACACTCACACACACACACACACACCCACACCCACACCCACACCCACACACCCACAACCCTTTTAGTAAGTGTGGATGATCAATACTTCCTCCATTACACTGTTCACTTTCTGCATTTTTTCTGCTGCGTCTCTCTTATGCACTACCCCCTCGTGTGTGTGTGTTGTGTGTGTGTGTGTGTGTGTGTGTGTGTGTGTGTGTGTGTGTGTGCATGTGTGTGTGTGTGTGTGTTAACTATGTCATTGCACCAGGTATATGCTAAGCTTTTTCTTTTACTTTTTTCTTGTTTACATGCAGCTAATGTTACCTATACCATGCTAAACACACACACACACACACATACACACCCACACACACACATACCACACACACACTCACACACACACACACACTCACACATACTCACGCTCACACACACACCACCCACACCCACACCCACACCCACACCCACACTCACACTCACACTCACACTCACATCCACACACACACACACACACACACACACACACACACCACACAACCACACACACACACACACACACACACACACACACACACACACACACACACACACACACACACACGAGTTACGTCTCAGAGAAAGAAAGAAAACAATAAGATTCCAGTGTCACTCCCGAACTGTTGCTCCAAAACTATGCATATTAATAACTTAGCGATGACAAAACTACCTTAAAATCGTACTTAAAATGCCTTAAAACTCGACTTGTGACACACTTTACACGTCCAAAAACTTCTAATAACAGTCTCACAAACTTGTAACTGTTTTTTTCGATGACTTTTAGCACACACACAAACACACACACACACACACACACACATTCCGTATCGCTGTCAAAATGCGTCTAACTTTCTCTTTGTTTCATTTCTTTGTGTCACTTGATATTTCCCGCGCTTTCCAGGACCAGACAAAGGAAACAAAGCATCATTCATCTCCTCAGACGGTTTATGGAACTGTCGCCGATGGGA
>JACEEZ010021522.1:341168-346168 GCA_016584305.1 Chionoecetes opilio | reverse complement strand
TAGTTAGGTTTGTTTAGGTTATTAGGGTTGGGGAAATCAGACAAAGAATAAAAGTAACGGAGAAAAAAGTTAGGTTTAGGTTGGGATAATTTAGGGTTTAAGTTAGGTTAGATTAGGTTTGCTTAGGTTTAGTTAGGTTAGGTATATAATTAGGTTTAGTTAAGTTAGGTGTAGGTTCAATATATGTTAGGTTTGCTTAGATCTGTTAGGTTAGGTATAGATTAGGTTTAGATTAAGTTAGGTGTAGGTTCAATATAAGTTAGGTTTGCTTAGGTTTAGTTAGGTTAGGTATAGTTTACGTTTAGTTAAGTTAGGAGTAGGTTCAATATATGTTAGGTTTAGTTAGGTTAGGTATAGATTAGGTTTAGATTAAGTTAGGTGTAGGTTCAATATATGTTAGGTTACAGTCACCTAACCTAACCTAACATATATTGAACCTACACCTAACTTAACTAAACCTAAATCTATACCTAATCTAACAAAACCTAAGCAAAAATAGACTACCTGACTACCAATGCTTTGTTTCCTGATTTTCTTTGCTACATTCGCCACGGGTTGAGGAGCCCTCGGGGATATGGCAACACTGACACCTTCTCGGGGAGGTCATGGCAGGCAGGGCAAAGGTAGGCAGCGATAGACACTTATTTATCTACTGTTGTTTACCTGACGTGGGGTTGAGGGGGGAGGGGAGGGGGGGGGTGTTACCTCTCCTCTGTCGCTTCTAAAAACAACTTCCCTAGAGCGAGAGCGAGAGCGTCAGACGTGGGCGGAATAGAAAATGATTCGGGTGTAAGGAAAAACGTTGATTAGTTCTCTCTCTCTCTCTCTCTCTCTCTCTCTCTCTCTCTCTTCTCTCTCTCTCTCTCTCTCTCTCTCTCTCTCTCTCTCTCTCTCTCCTCTCTTCTCTCTCTCGTCCAAACAGTCCATTTCCTTTTCTTTTATCTTTCTCGTCTTACCAGCGTTTCATGTCTTTTTACCTCTTTATATATATGTCTACTTATGTCTGCCTGCTTGTATATATATTTGTCTGTCCAGTGTCCATATATATATATACCTGTACACAACCTTGACTAAGTTATCATTCATCTGTTTGTCTCTCTCTCTCTCTCTCTCTCTCTCTCTCTCTCTCTCTCTCTCTCTCTCTCTCTCTCTCTCTCTCTCTCTCTGTGCAGTTATATATATATATGATGTATTGAAATTATATACGTAAGGGATGTGTCACCCTAGTAGATGTGTTTTGTTTGTTTGTTTGACGTTAATATGAAATATGTAGGAGCATAAATTTGGACAAATAGGAGGAAATTATACATGTAATAAGATCAAATGATTGTGAAACTTTTGTCAATAAACTAATAATAATAATCTCTACCTCAATGTCCGTGTAACAACCTGCCTGCTGATCTATCTACCTACCTACCTACACCTGCCTGCCCGCCTGCCTGCCTGCCTGCCTGCCCCCCTGCCTGCCTGCCTGCCCCCCTGCCTGCCTGCCTGCTGCTTGCCTGCCTGCCTGCCTGCCTGCCTGGCCTGCCTGCCTACCTACCTACACCTGCCTGCCTGCCTGCCTACCTACCTACACCTGCCTGCCTACCTACCTACACCTGCCTGCCTGCCTGCCTGCCCGCCTGCCTGCCTGCCTACCTACCTACACCTGCCTGCCTGCCTACCTACCTACACCTGCCTGCCTGCCTGCCTGCCTGCCTACACCTACCTGCCTGCCTGCCTACCTGCCTACCTACCTACACCTGCCTGCCTGCCTACCTACACCTGCCTGCCTGCCTGCCTGCCTGCCTACACCTACCTGCCTGCCTGCCTGCCTGCCTACACCTGCCTGCCTGCCTGCCTACCTACACCTGCCTGCCTGCCTGCTACCTACACCTGCCTGCCTGCCTGCCTACCTACCTACACCTGCCTGCCTGCCTGCCTGCCCGCCTGCCTGCCTGCCTACCTACCTACACCTGCCTGCCTACCTACCTACCTACACCTACCTGCTTGCCTGCCTACCTACACCTGCCTGCCTGCCTGCCTGCCTACCTACCTACACCTGCCTGCCTGCCTACCTACCTACACCTGCCTGCCTGCCTGCCTGCTCACCCGCCACCCTCGCCTTGACCTTAACCTTCGTCCCGGACACCCACCTCGCTGCTCGCCGCTTTGCTCCCATCCACAAACACGCCTCGCCTCTTGCCTCCATTCTATTTTTTTCTCTCTCTTTATTTCTCTTTGCCTTGTCTTTTTTTTCAGCATTACGAAAGGTCACATCAATACTGGCTCCCGACCTCCTCCTCCTCTTCTTCTTCTTTCCCCCCCCTCCTCCTCCTCCTCTTCTTCTTCCCCCCCTCCTCCTCCTCCTCCTCTCTTTCCCCCCCTCCTCCTCCTCCTCCTCCCGACCTCCTCCTCCTCTTCTTCTTTCCCCCCCCCTCCTCCTCCTCCTCTCCTCCCGACCTCCTCCTTCTCTTCTTCTTTCCCCCCTCTCCTCCTCCTCTCCTCCTCCTCCTTCCGACCTCCTCCTCCTCCTCTTCTTTCCCCCCTCCTCCTCCTCCTTCTCCTCCTCCTCCTTCTCCTTCCGACCTCCACTCCTCTTCTTCTTTCCCCCCTCCTCCTCCTCCTCCTCCTCCTCCTCCTCCTCCCTCCTCCTCCCGACCTCCTCCTCCTCTTCTTCTTCCCCCCTCCTCCTCCTCCTCCTCTCCTCCTCCTCCGACCTCCTCCTCCTCTTCTTCTTCCCCCCCTCCTCGCTCCTCCTCCTCCTCCTACTCTTGACTCACCTCCTCTCCTTCTCCTTCTCCTCCTCCTCCTACTCCTTTCTCATTCACACCTTACAAATCACATAACATGACCTATCTATCAAGCACTTAAACCTACCCCCACAAACTAGTAGTAGTTTAGCCATAGATTACAGCTTTCAACTTTCCTCACAAATTCCATGCAGTTTTTCTATACTTGCATGGTATCACTTCATTTCCGGCCAGCTTCGCTGGAGGGATGGGTGGGTGGGGAGGAGCCTTCTACTTTCTATCCTTTCTCTCTTATCATCTAGTTAGTGTAGTGTAGTTAAAGCAAACAGCCTTGTAAGGACCTATCGGTCTGTTGCTGTTTGTGTTTCCTTTGTAATCCTTTGTAATCCTGTTGCTAGTACAAGACGTCATTACACCCACCTACCTGATTTGGAGAAAAGGAGGGGAGGAGGAGGAGGAGGAGGAGGAGGAGGAGGAGGAGGAGGAGGAGGAGGAGGAGGAGGGAAGGAAGGAGAGGAGGAGGAGGAGGAGGAATACAAAGGAAGAACAGACAGCAACAGCCCTTCTGGACCAAACGAGGCTGCCTGCGAGACTACTTTCTACCACTATAACTGATATGTGTTAGAGGTCAAATAATAGCAGCGGAGGAGGAGGAGGAGGAAGTGATAGAAGAAGGAGAAAAAGAAGCGAAAGAGGAAAAATCAGTGAAAACGAATGAAACTGAAGGGAGAAAAGGGAAAGAACACCAATTTAATGTACTGGTATAAAGAGGAGGAGGAGGAGGAGGAGGAGGAGGAGGAGGAAGAGGAGGAGGAGGAGGAGGTGGAGGAGGGACAAGAACGAGTGAGAGGCATAAAGTCACGTATTAAAGTCGTGCTCTGAATAAGATTGAAACGTTGAGCGAGGCGAGCCAGGAATCCGGTTCAGTGCGGATCCGGTTCAATGTGAAGGCCGCTGCGACCAAATCGACGATGACATCTGACCTTCCCTTCCTTCCTTCCTACCACCAACAACCACATAGTCTCCCTTCCTTCCTACCACCAACAACCACATAGTCTCCCTTCCTTCCTACCACCAACAACCACATAGTCTCCCTTCCTTCCTACCACCAACAACCACATAGTCTCCCTTCCTTCCTACCACCAACAACCACATAGTCTCCCTTCCTTCCTACCACCAACAACCACATAGTCTCCCTTCCCTCCTACCACCAACAACCACATAGTCTCCCTTCCCTCCTACCACCAACAACCACACAGTCTGCTACAATGACTCGAAACGCCAAGGAAAACCTCTTCGCTAGGGACTCCTGCTAAGCAACCATACAAAAAAAAAAACAGAAAAAAAAAGACAGCAAGAAAAAACAAGAAAAAACAAGAAAACACAAGAAAAAACAAGAAAACACAAGAAAAAACAAGAAAACACAAGAAAAAACAAGAAAGCAAGAAAAAAAAACAAGAAAAAAACAAGATAGCAAGAAAAACATGAAAAACAACAGAGCAAAAAACAACCAAGAAAACAAGAAGAAAAGCAAGCAAGAAAAAAAAACAAAGCAAGCAAGAAAAAAACAAGAAAACAAGAAAAAAACAAGAAAGCAAGAAAAAAACAAGAAACAAGAAAAAAAATGCAACGCTATAAAAAAAATCTAGCAAACAAGGAAGAAAAAACAAGGAGAAGGAAGAAAAAAAGGAAAGGAAGAGAAGAAAAAAAGAAAGCAAGAAAACAAATTATGTTCCATCTCTGTTTCTTATAAATAAAAATCTCTCGTCAATCTACTCTGGCTTAAGGAAGGAAGGAAGGAAGGAAGGAAGGAAGGAAGGAAGGAAGGAAGGAAGGAAGGGAGGAGGGAGGGAAGGAAGGAAGGAAGGAAGGGAGGAAGGAAGGAAGGAAGGAAAGGAAGGAAAGAAGGAAAGAAGGAATGTAGGAAGCATAGATGTGAGGATGCATAATGACAATGACACGGACTAAGAGGAGGAGGAGGAGGAGGAGGAGGAGGAGGAGGTGTTGCGTGTGCAGGTGAAGCGGAGCAACTGATGAGTCGGCTGATAGTTGAGTCACCCCCCTCATCAAGGTCATCCATTGCCCTTCACACTTTTCTCATCCATCATCATCATCATCATCACCACCACCACCACTACTAAACCTTCAGGCAGACAAAACATTTACCGTCTGTCCTCTCACTATAAAAAAATTATATAGTCTATTTCTCCTTGCTATCATTCTTTAAGGAAGGAAGGAAGGAAGGAAGGAAGGAAGGAAGGAAGG
>JACEEZ010021522.1:326168-336168 GCA_016584305.1 Chionoecetes opilio | reverse complement strand
GTGTGTGGTGTGTGTGTGTGTGGGTGTGTGTGGTGTGTGTGTGTGTGGTGTGAGCCACCCCATGCACAATGATATCTAACCCCCACCAGGGACGAGGAGTTAGTGAGGTGGGGGGTGTAAGGGAGTAAGGGGGGGGGGTGAAGGGGTCAGGCGGCAGGGGGTAAGATTAGGGTCAATGGTTCTGGTGGCGATGAGGAAACATGGGGGGAGGGGCGGGAGGGGAGGAGACAGGGGGAGGAGGTGAAGAAGAGGGGGAAGCAACGTGTACTATCCTTACAAAAGAGAGAGAGAGAGAGAGAGAGAGAGAGAGAGAGAGAGAGAGAGAGAGAGAGAGAGAGAGAGAGAGAGAGAGAGAGAGAGAGAGAGAGAGAGAGAGAGAGAGAGAGAGAGAGAGAGAGATCTATGAAGGTAGCCACATATCAAACAAGGATTCACCGTCTTTCCTCATTCTTGGACGCAATAATATGAAGGTTGTGTCTATTCTGCGTGTATATATTGCTTCCTGGTTGTGGGCGGGAGGGAGAAACAGAGGGTAGGCAGGGAAAGGGGGGAAGCAGTCCTTGGGAATGTGGTACGAACGATCATTCAACACTGCCAAAATCACTCTTGGTCACGCTATACTTCAAAAGGGAATCACTGCTTTCTTTATGAGTGAATGAGATACTAAAACACGTCTATTACTATCATTATGAATCTCTCCTGATAATTTACACACTAACACACACGCACACACACACACACTAGGGGAGAGCGGGGCAGGTTGCATCGAGGGTAGGTTGCATCATTGCCTCTTAACTCGCATTAACTTTTTTTATTATTATTATTGTTGTAGTTGTAGTAGTAGTAGTTTATAGTAGTAGTAGTAATAGTAGTAGTAGTAGTTTATAGTAGTAGTAGTTTATAGTAGTAGTAGTAGTAGTATAGTAGTAGTAGTAGTAGTATAGTAGTATAGTAGTAGTAGTAGTAGTAGTAGTAGTAGTAGTAGTAGTATTAAGACGATGTACGTGTGATAACATGCGAGTTAGAGGCAATGATGCAACCTACCCCCGATGCAACCCGCCCCGCTCTCCCCTATACAGCGACTAAATTTTATACTCCACTCTCCTTCCTCCTCTTGTATGCACCACAAACGCTAATATATTTGCTAACAATACTAAAGTCAACACTGAAAGATTGAAAATGATGTCTACCGCAAACAGATGACTTCGACAAACATAAACTTTGCGGGCTTTGTGTTACCTCTTTCTGTTGTGTCCTTGGCAAGTCCTTTGTGATGTAAAAAATATAAAATAAAAATAGATGCATAGCGATTTGTATCTAAAGACGTTAGTTTATTCAATTGGGTCTTTGAAGTGTCTGAGGGACGTTCGTTGCCCTGCCAGAGAAGAGCCACCACATGTGCCACTTTCAAGGCGACGAGGACTATTTCACAACACTGCGACCAATGTAAAGAGAATAAGAATAGACCTCTTATTCTCTTTACCTTGGCTGCGACCGCCCACCAAAGGCTGAGTGGGAGTTATCGCTGCCTGGTGGGAGTGACGGAGGAAGGGTGCAACGCGCGGCCGCTAAACACTGAAGCCGCTACCCTTCCTCTGTCGTTCGTCGCTCGACCTTCATCATGACTCTCGGTACGGGCCTGAGTGTAGCGTTTCGTCATGCATTGAGAGAAATAAATATATAATAATGGGTTGAGGTAAGAAAATATTGGTGGTATATGAATGTAAGATTTGTTTGAGGAGAAATAAGTGGCTGTGGCTTTGTTGTTGTTGTGTTCGTCTTACTATTATCATTGTTGTTTTTGCTAGTTATTGTTTCTGTGTCATCATTATTATTACTATTATAACTCCCCTGCTATACACCTCTCTCTGTCTCTGTCTCTCTCTCTCTCTCTCTCTCTCTCTCTCTCTCTCTCTCTCTCTCTCTCTCTCTCTCTCTCTCTCTCTCTCTCTCTCTCTCTCTCTCTCTCTCTCTCTCTCTCTCTCTCTCTCCAAAAATTATCTGACTCCCTTACATTACAATAATAATAATTAAAAATATTAATAATTACTATTATCATTATTATAATCATTATCATCATCATCATCATCTGCAATATAATTCTTGATCTAAATGACTCGGTATTTTACATTCATATTATTTCATATAAATGTATGGCTGTTGGTGTTCTAAGGGTACCTAGGTTAAGATAGGGGTTATTACTGAATTAATCAGAAAACTAACTCCAGATTCGTGTTCAGCGTGACTGCAATCAACTCTTGACCAATGGTCTTGAGAAACTAAGGTATAAACATTTGCCTCAAAATCTGCAACAAACCCCCTTGGAATTTTGCTAAGAATATATATTTTTTAAATAACTCAACATTATGAGGCACCCGCAAAAAAGTTATAAAATAGTAAATATTGAACAGGCAAAAACCTTTCTTTTGAGCTTTACTAAAATCATTTTAGAATGTTAGTAATTGAGAAAATTACAATATTTTCGCTTTTACCCAAAATATAAATTTTCTGAAAAAATATACGTTAATGGAATACTGATTACAGCCTAGGATAGATATTATCTAGCATAACAACTTTGCTTTTATCCATTATTCTTCAGTAAAATTGCAGTGTTCGATAACAATCTTGGTCATTTTTTTGCGACCTTCTGGCCGGAAAACAATTTCGGTCACAAATACATGAAAATTACCAAAATCATGATAGCATACAATTTCATTTTAAGAACAATCTACTGAAGCAATGTTTCTGTCTGATGGGAGGCTTGGGAGACTAAACACATTATTTCAAAGTTTTCATTTATCCTTACTATGTGTTCTCTTTTTTCAGGTGACCCTGCGAGAACACAACCACCCTAGGGACGTGACCAAAGACTACTCTATATGTATACAGTAGTCTTTGACATGACCTATGACCTTCGGAACATAAAATCAACAAAAGCAATACGATCATAAACTACATGATGTGATCTTCTGAGGGCGTGGCTTCCAATACTTCAACTGACATTTTTTTTACCTTTATTTATTTTATCTGATCACCACGCCCACTACACAACGTATAGTCATCACCACGCCCACTACACAACGTATAGTCATCACCACGCCCACTACATACCTTATAGTCATCACCACGCCCACCACACACCTTATAGTCATCACCACGCCCACTACACAACGTATAGTCATCACCACGCCCACTACATACCTTATAGTCATCACCACGCCCACCACACACCTTATAGTCATCACCACGCCCACCACACAACTTATAGTCATCACCACGCCCACCACACAACTTATATTCATCACCACGCCCACTACACACCTTATAGTCATCACCACGTCCACCACACAACTTATATTCATCACCACGCCCACCACACACCTTATAGTCACCACGCCCACCACACACCTTATAGTCATCACCACGCCCACCACACACCTTATATCCAGCGTCTTGTTGACTTACCCTCTCTAGGCAACATTTCAGTTTGATTGGCCAAAGTGTGTGGCCGTGCATAGCGAACACACACACACACACACACACACACACACACACACACACACACACACACACACACACACACACACACATACACACACACACAGTAGTAGTGGTGGTAGTAACAGCAGCAGAGATATTATCACTATCATCAAATTCATCATTACGAATATCTTTATCATTATTATTATTACTACCACCACCATCAATCCTCGCCATCATCACGTCCACTTTTACAACTGGACATAACAATCAACAAGTCGCCTCCACCGGATGTGGTTAAGTCTTGAATTTTTTTGGGGGGTGGGAAAATATTTCACAAAGTTCTTGCTTATTTTCATTATTTAAACCCCCTCCACACACACACACAGACAGACAGACACAGAAATATGCTGGCTAATTACACGGCAAGAAAGAGCAGGAGGACGAGGACGAGGAGGACAAGAAAGACAGCGAGATCAAGGACGAAGACAAAGAGATCTAAGAGGACAAATGGAGCGAGATAGAGGACGAAGACAACGAGATCGAGAGCGAAGAAAACAAGATCGAGGACGAAGAAAACAAGATCGAGAACGAAGAAAACAAGATCGAGGACAAACACAACGAGATCGAGGACGAAAAAAGAGAGATCAAAGAGGACAAAGAAAACAAGAGCGAGAGCGAAGAAAACAAGATCGAGGACGAAGAAAACAAGATCGAGGACGAAGAAAACAAGATCGAGGACGAAGAAAATAAGATCGAGAGCGAAGAAAACAAGATCGAGGACGAAGAAAACAAGATCGAGGACGAAGAAAACAAGATCGAGGACGAAGAAAACAAGATCGAGGACGAAGAAAACAAGATCGAGGACGAAGAAAATAAGATCGAGAGCGAAGAAAACAAGATCGAGGACGAAGAAAACAAGATCGAGGACGAAGAAAACAAGATCGAGGACGAAGAAAACAAGATCGAGGGCGAAGAAAACAAGATCGAGGGACGAAGAAAACAAGATCGAGGACGAAGAAAACAAGATCGAGGACGAAGAAAACAAGATCGAGGACGAAGAAAACAAGATCGAGGACGAAGAAAACAAGATCGAGGACGAAGAAAACAAGTTCGAGGACAAACACAACGAGATCGAGAGCGAAGAAAACAAGATCGAGGACGAAGAAAACAAGATCGAGGACGAAGAAAACAAGATCGAGGACGAAGAAAACAAGATCGAGGACGAAGAAAACAAGATCGAGGACGAAGAAAACAAGATCGAGGACGAAGAAAACAAGATCGAGGACGAAGAAAATAAGATCGAGAGCGAAGAAAACAAGATCGAGAACGAAGAAAACAAGATCGAGGACGAAGAAAACAAGATCGAGAACGAAGAAAACAAGATCGAGGACAAACACAAGATCGAGGACAAACACAACGAGATCGAGGACGAAGACAACGAGATCGAGAGCGAAGAAAACAAGATCGAGGACGAAGACAACAAGATCGAGGACGAAGAAAACAAGATCGAGGACGAAGAAAACAAGATCGAGAACGAAGAAAACAAGATCGAGGACGAAAACAACAAAATCGAGCAAAGTAACTGATATATTAGTTACTTAGAAATCGAGGACGAAGAAAAGGAGATCAAAGAGGCCAAAGAAAACGAGATCGAGGACAAAGACAACGAAATCGAAGACGAGGACGAGGACATCAACGCAGCAGAGGGTGAAAACGGGTCAACGCCTGCCGCCCACAAGAGACAAGGGTGAATGTGACCTTTGCGGCTACACCCCCCACCCCACCCACCCCCCAGTCAGCCCTGTATACACCCCCCCCCCCTGTTGACACCCGGTTCTCGAGGGAATTCCCACACATTTGCTCTCATCACCTACACCCCTTCCCCCTTCCCCCTTCCCATCTGCGTTCCGACCCCTTCCATCCGTCACCTTAATCTTTTAGCATATTAATGTCTCCCCTCCCTCCCTCCCCCCCAACCCTCCACCACCATCATCACTATTTCTCTCTCTCTGTGTCTGTGTCTGTGTCTGTGTCTGTGTCTGTGTCTCTCTCTCTCTCTCTCTCTCTCTCTCTCTCTCTCTCTCTCTCTGCCCAAGTTCGTCCTGCTGGTGCGCTTGTATAGTCATAACCTTGTAGTTGGTACTGCACAAGTGCCTAGATAGGATCAGTATCTTATTTCTCTCTCTTCTCGTCTCTCTTCTGCCTCTTCTTCTTCTCTCTCTCTCTCTCTCTCTCTCTCTCTCTCTCTCTCTCTCTCTCTCTCTCTCTCTCTCTCTCACCAAGTTCGTCCTGGCGTGGTGGCGCTTTGTATAGTCAATAACCTTGTAGTTGGTACTTGCAAAGTGCCTAGATAGGATCAAAGTATCTTATCTTATCTTCTCTCTCTCTCTCTCTCTCTCTCTCCTGACAGTGTCTAGCTAACAGTGAGATTTGGGTTTATAGTGACAGACAGACAAACGGACAAATAGACAGTTGGATGCACTCTATGTGATAACTGATGATGATGATGATGATGTTAGCGATAGTGATATGTGGAGAAAAAAGACGCACAATCCCTAACACCTGATTTGTCATCCTTAAACTCCCCTCCCCACACAAAAAAAAATCAATGAGAGTATTCAAGAAGGAAAGAAAAGTTATATCTCTTAACAAAAGGCTTTTTATATCTCCATATCGTGACCTACATTGCCTCCTCTGGATCAATAGACCACTCCATCTGATCTTAAGCTCGCATTTCACTGCTGCAGAGAACTTGCCTGGAAAAATAGCCTAAAATAGCCCAAACTACACCCCCAAAATAGCCCAAAATACATACAAAATAGCCCAAAAATAACACACAAAAAACCTCCCAAAATAGCACAAAAATAACACACAAAAAAAATACTCCCAAAATAGCACAAAAATGCCCCAAAAAATAACACACAAAAAAAATACTCCCAAAATAGCAAAAAAATACCCCAAAAATAACACACAAAAAAAACTCCCAAAATAGCACAAAAATGCCTCCAAAATAGCACACACAAAAAATACTCCAAAAATAGCACAAAAATACCCCAAAAATAACACACAAAAAAAATACTCCCCAAATAGCACAAAAATGCCTCCAAAATAGCACACACAAAAAATACTCCAAAAATAGCACAAAAATACCCCAAAAATAGCACCCAAAAAAAAAAATACTCCCAAAATAGCACACACAAAAAAAAATCAAAAAATAGCACAAAAATACCCCCAAAATAGCACAAAAATACCCCCAAAATAGCACACACAAAAAAATACTCCCAACATAGCACAAAAATACTCCCAAAATAGCACACACAAAAAAATACTCCCAAAATAGCACAAAAATACAGCCAAAATAGCACAAAAAAAAAAAAAAAAAAAAATACCCCCAAAATAGCACACACAAAAAAATACTCCCAAAATAGCACAAAAATACCCCAAAAATAGCACCCACACAAAAAATACTCCCAAAATAGCACAAAAATACCCCAAAAATAGCACCCAAAAAAAAAAACTCCCAAAATAGCACACACAAAAAAAAATCCAAAAATAGCACAAAAATACCCCCAAAATAGCACACACAAAAAAATACTCCCAAAATAGCACAAAAATACCCCCAAAATAGCACACACACAAAAAATACTCCCAAAATAGCACAAAAATACCCCAAAATAGCACACACAAAAAAATCCAAAAATAGCACAAAAATACCCCCAAAATAGCACACACAAAAAAATACTCCCAAAATAGCACAAAAATACCCCCAAAATAGCACACAAAAAAAAATACTCCCAAAATAGCACAAAAATACCCCAAAATTGCACACACAAAAAATACTCCCAAAATAGCACAAAAATACCCCAAAAATAGCCCAACAAAAGATACAGACAAAAACAAAACATGCCATTATTTTCCTTCTTATCACACGCGTTCTAACATGACGTGATAGTAATAACCTAGAGAGCCTTCCCGTCGAACCCAGGGGCGTCACCGTGCAAGTCGTGGCAGACATTGACTTATTAAGGTTTTGGAGTCTTGATTTCACTTCTATTTCTCTGATATCTTGTTTATAGGAGAGAGAGAGAGAGAGAGAGAGAGAGAGAGAGAGAGAGAGAGAGAGAGAGAGAGAGAGAGAGCGAGAGAGAGAGGAGAGAGAGAGAGGGAGGAAGCGAGCGAGCGAGCGAGCCAGCCGAGCCAGCCAGCCAGCCAGCCAGCCAGCCAGCCAGCCAGCCAGCCAGCCAGCACCCGAGCCAGCGAGCGAGCGAGCGAGCGAGAGAGAGAGAGAGAGAGAGAGAGAGAGAGAGAGAGAGAGAGAATCTTGCATGTGTTTATCTGATCTTGTTTCAGTTTTCCTGTGTGTGTGTGTGTGTGTGTGTGTGTGTGTGTGTGTGTGTGTGTGTGTGTTGTGTGTGTGTGTGTGTGTGTGTGTGTGTGTGTGTGTGTGTGTGTGTGTGTGTGTGTGTGTGTGTGTGTGTGTGTGTGTGTGTGTGTGTGTGTGTGTGTGTGTGTGTGTGTGTGTGTGTGTGTGTGTGTGTGTGTGTGTGTGTGTTGCACTACTTGGCAATACAACACTATCCTATGTATATATATAGAGCTTAAATAATAAATAATAATAATAAAAATTCATATAAAAAGAGTAACAACATTGATAATAATCTTGCCTAAATCAGTAAATAGTATTTGGCTTCCTCCTACTAGGGTGTCACACATGGTCTGGTCTTGCAAGGCGTTACGTCACCCCAAGGTTGCGTCACGCCTGGGGTGCTGTAGGAGGCTAACCTGATATTATGTTGTGTAACGATTGTATGCATGTATTCTTCTATGTTTTTTGTTCTTTCGCAACACTCGGCATAAAGAAGTGTTATTATCTCCCCGCTGATGATTGCACAATGGTTGCCTCTTTGTTCACAGCCATGCACTCACCACCCTGCACCACCACTATCACCACCATGCACTCACCACCACCATCACCACCACTAACTACCACAACCATGCACTCACCATCACCATGCACTCAACACCACCATGCACCACTATCACCGCCACCACCATCACATCACCATCATCACCATCATGCACCACCATGCACCACCACCACCACAACCATGCACCACCATCACCACCGTTATCATCACCACCGTTACCATCACCATGCACTCAACACCATCACCACCACCACCATCACACCATCACCATGCACTCAACACTATCACATCACCACCACCATCACACCATCACAACCACCATCGTCACCATGCACTCAACACCATCACAACACCATTACCATCACCAAGCACTCAACACCATCACATCACCATCACCATGCACTCAACACCATCACCATCACATCACCATCACCATCACCATCACCATGCACCACCATCACCACCGGATGTTATTTTAGTATTACTCTGCAATTTTTTTTTTATTATATCCTACTTGAGTCAGATTTTCTTTTTGTAGATAATAAACTAATAGCTGAAGAGATAAATTTGGATCCTATAATTTTCAGCTTTGTGTGTGTGGGGTGGGGGGGGGACACACACACACACACACACACACACACACACACACACACACACACACACACACACACACACACACACACAGACAGACAGACACACACATAGACAGACAGACAGACAGACAGACAGACAGACAGACACACACACACACAGACAGACAGACACACACACACACACAGACAGACAGACAGACAGACAGACAGACAGACAGACAGACAGACAGACAGACAGACAGACAGACAGACAGACAGACAGACAGACAGACAGACACACACACACACAACACAGACAGACGACAGACAGACAGACACACACACACATAGACAGACAGACAGACAGACAGACAGACAGACAGACAGAGCACACACACACACACACACACACTCGGGTAACTAGTATAAGGGTGAGTATATTCCACACGTTTTTATATCCATTGCTAACTTGCTCTCGTGAAATATAAATGACATCCTTTTAGTTCTATGTCTATCTGTCTCTTCATATATTTCTTCTTTGTTCTTCCTTTGAAACACATTATTCAAAATCTTATTAGTTATTTACCATAGTCAATCCCACAAAATCCTAAGTACTCAAACCTTCCCTCCATAATATTGACCGTAACATCTTATATTACTGTCTAAATTCTTGTTCTTTTCCACTCTAAGATGTATCGCGGCCGTGGTAACAGAGACAGTGAACAGGCCGTAGTGATCGGCCCCGTGCTTACTGATACGGAGAACAGGGTAGCGGGATTCCAACTAAGGACTGCCAACAACAGCCAGAGGTCACTTGTTAGACACTGGGCCACCCGCTTTGTCTCGGCACGGTCTGGGTGGCTGTGGAGGTGCTGGTGTGGTGGTGGTGGTGGTGTTGGTGGTGGTGTTGGTGGTGGTGTTGGTGGTGGTGTTGGTGGTGTTGATGGTGATGGTGGTGGTGGTGGTGATGGTGGTGGTGGTGGTGGTGGTGGTGGTGGTGGTGGTGGTGGTGGTGGT
>JACEEZ010021522.1:316168-318668 GCA_016584305.1 Chionoecetes opilio | reverse complement strand
TCTCTCTCTCTCTCTCTCTCTCCTCTCTCTCTCTCTCTCTCTCTCTCTCTCTCTCTCTCTCTCTCTCTCTCTCTCTCTCTCATAGCAATCGTCTTTCTCGGTCTACGTTGCTTTCATTCCATTGATTCCTTTCCTCCTCTTCGCCGCTATTCCCCTCCCTCCCCCCACCTCCTCCCCAACACACCCATGGCCCTCCCCAACACACCCATGGCCCTCCCTCCTCCGCTGGCGTGAGGGACCCCTGGAAACAATGGCACAAAGAGAACCACGCCCCCCCACACACAATATGATTCCCAGCAAAATCTGGCACTGCAGAAAGGCGGAAAATCTGGTGAATCTGCAGCAATTTGGTGCGTCCCCCGTGGCTCTGACTCAGCCCTCGGTACGACGCAGGGAAGGGGAAGGGGAGGGGAGGGGGGGGGGGGAAGTTTTAGGACAGGGTAGACCGAATGCATAGGAAAGAGACCTGGAAACAAAGTATTTGGAGTAAGAAACACGATTATCCTCCTAACCCAGCGGTCGGTCGGCAACATGCGGCTCTTTCAAGAGACCTGTGCGGCTCTTGTCACCTACTTAAAAATGTCTGTACGTACCTAAAATAAACCGAAAATAACCAAAAATAACCAAAATAAACCAAAAATAGGCCTAAAATAACCTAAAATAACCAAAAATAACCAAAATAAACCCTAAAATAACCTAAAATAAACCTAAAATAGCCTAAAATAATCCTAAAATACCCAAAATAAACCTAAAATAACCTAAAATAAACCTAAAATAACCTAATTCAAAGTCAAAATAAAGCTTCCCCTCCCCTTACGTCTAATGTCTAAACGAATGTCTAAATTGTCGTAAAATAAAGAGAAAAAATAGAGATCAAATACTGGCATAGACTGTAGCCGCAGTATACAACAGTGTACGTTGACCTAAGTCCTTCTAGGTCTCGAGGAAAATATTGGGATGAATTCTTGCACTTATTAACTTGTACTTGTTCGTAATGTCCATTCATGATTTACACTGCGGCTCCATCAGCACTGTTTTTCTGCCAAGTTTTGGTAAGAAATTGGTTCTTCTCGAATTCTGGGTTGCCGACCTCTGTCCTAACCTAATAATAAAACATGTGATTCATTTTCTAACCTCATTTCATTCTCAAAAACGGGACGAGATAAGATTTTAGGTCTATGGAACTGTCGCCGATGGGAATTCTCGCCGAAACAACAAACTAGAACTCTCGTCGACGTGGAAATTTTAACCTAACCTGGACAATGGCACCTAATCTAACCTAACTGATCAAGCTAACGATAGTATTTCATCCCTGAATGCAGAAACACTGGTAACACTTGATTAAATGTATATATTGGCTCCTGTAATATCAAGAATTGGAACACTCGACGACGGCGGCGAGAGTTCCGATCGGCGACAGTTCCAGGTACCGGATTTTATAACCCTGTCTAGGGAGGATTATGTCATGAGAGAGTGGCGTGTGTATAGGAGAGATAGGAGAGGGAGAGAGAGGGATCCAGGTAGTAACAGTACATATACTACATAAGGGTAGAAGTGAGGGTCGTCGAGGAGAATGGGGTAGAGGAGTTATTCACGTCGAGATAGGGATGAGAGGGGAAAAGTGAGGGTCGTAAGTGAGGGGACAGGGAATGAGAAACGGGAAAGAGAGGAGAATGAGAAATGACAGGAGCAGCAGGAAGTGATGAGAGAAATATGTGAGGAATGTGGCAGTGAGGCGATGAGGTAAAGGAGAGATGTGGGCAATAGGGAGGAAGACGAGGAAGATCTAGTATGACAAAAATGTGGTGAGGAGCAAAGACGTGGTGGTGGTGGTGGTGGTGAAGTGATGGTGACATGAGTGTAGGTGAGGAGGCAAAGACGTGGTGGTGAAGTGATGGTGACATGAGTGTAGGTGAGGAGGCAAAGACGTGGTGGTGAAGTGATGGTGACATGAGGGTAGGTGAAGAGGCAAAGACGTGGTGGTGAAGTGATGGTGACATGAGTGTAGGTGAGGAGGCAAAGACGTGGTGGTGAAGTGATGGTGACATGAGTGTAGGTGAGGAGAGGCAAAGACGTGGTGGTGGTGGTGAAGTGATGGTGACATGTGTAGGTGAGGAGGCAAAGACGTGGTGGTGGTGGTGAAGTGATGGTGACATGAGTGTAGGTGAGGAGGCAAAGACGTGGTGGTGGTGAAGTGATGGTGACATGAGTGTAGGTGAGGAGGCAAAGACGTGGTGGTGGTGAAGTGATGGTGACATGAGTGTAGGTGAGGAGGCAAGACGTGGTGTGGTGAAGTGATGGTGACATGAGTGTAGGTGAGGAGGCAAAGACGTGGTGGTGGTGAAGTGATGGTGACATGAGTGTAGACAGGATAGATATACAAGTGTTTACATACCTATCGTGTTACTCAGCCTTCTTCCCACGACTCATTCATTCATCTAACACGACCTAACACGACCTAGCACGACATGGGGGAGAGAGAGAGAGAGAGAGAGGAGAG
>JACEEZ010021522.1:311168-313668 GCA_016584305.1 Chionoecetes opilio | reverse complement strand
ATGCAGGTCTAAAAAGCTAAATGCAGGTCTAAATAGCTAAATTAAGGTCTAAAAAGCTAACTTCAGGTCTGAAAAGCTAAATGCAGGTCTAAAAAGCTAAATGCAGGTCTAAATTTTAGTGGATATAAGCAATATTTTATAGATATGACCTGTTTAGTATCCTTGTCGACTAACTAATTTGGTATATTCAGTTACTTTTCTAATTTTATGGCTCGACAACATAATTTTTTTATAGCCAAGGAAAGATCTGGGCGTGAAGAGGTTATTACGTCTTTCTTAATAAAGGAACTGAAATCTTTGAAAGTTACGGGGAAATATATAAACAGAATAAAGACACAAATGCAGCAGTAAACAAAAATATAAACAATGACAAAGGAACACAGTTAAAAAGAGAGCGCCTAAAACCTGACAAGAATAATAGTGTACATTTATATTTGAGTTGCATCATTATTTAAGAAACAAATGCAGCAGTAAATAAAAATATAAACAATGACAAAGGAACACAGTTAAAAAGAGAGCGCCTAAAACCTGACAAGAATAATAGTGTACATTTATATTTGAGTTGCGTCATTATTTAACCCCTTCACTCCCAGATCTTTCCTTTGCTATAAAAAATTGTCTGTTGTTAGCCATAAAATTACGAAAAGTCACTGAATATACCAAATTAGTTAGTGGCCAAGGATACTAAACAGGTCATATCTATAATATATTGTTTACATTTTAACTAATCTAACCTGTCCTCACCTAATCTAACCTCAACTGGCCTAACCTAACCTAATCTTGACCTAAACCTAACCTATTCTACCCTTAATAAACCAAACCTAAACCTAAGAAACGGACCTAAACTAACTTTATCCCTTAATATTAGACTAACAATCGTCTAATGGTACCCAAATTACAATGGACATTACGTTCTGGGCCTCACGGGGTTAAAGCATGCAGAGCGAAGGCAAACCTGAGGCGCCACTCCAGACAGCAGACATGACAAATCATATCTTTATTTACAAAACGTGATGCAGTGTTTGTGTGTTGCGTGCGTGCGTGCGTGTGTGGTGCCGGCTGTGTGGTGGGCGACTCTTTTTATGTGGGAATTCCAAACCATGAACTCATAGCGGGAACGAATGTAGGAAAGAAAGTATGCAAGGAAACACAAGAATGGAAGTAAGGAGACAGAATAACCTAACTTAACGTAACTTAACCTAATCTAACCTGACTTTACCTAATAGTGCCAGAATTCACCTAACATAAGAACATAAGAAAGTAAGGAAGCTACAAGAGGCCGTGAGATCTACACGAGGTAGTTCCTGTTACTTAACTCTACCTATATCCACCTCTCTTCCCTATCCATGAATATAGCCAGACTCCTTTTAAAGACCCCAATAGACTCTGCATTGAATACCTGACGACTTAGTCCATTCCAATCATTCACCACCCTATTTGTGAACCAGTTTCTCCCAATTTCCTTTTTCCTAACCTAAACTAATGTAGTCTAACTTCAGCTGACCTAACCTAACTTAACCTAAACTAAATTAATCTAACCTGACCTTACCTAATCTAACCTCAGCTGCCCTAACCTAACCTAATCTAGACCTAAACCTAACCTATTATGTAATCTAACTTCAGCTGACCTAACCTAACTTAACCTAAACTAAATTAATCTAACCTGACCTTACCTAATCTAACCTCAGCTGCCCTAACCTAACCTAATCTAGACCTAAACCTAACCTATTATGTAATCTAACTTCAGCTGACCTAACCTAACTTAACATAAACTAAACTAATCTAACCTGACCTGACCTAACCTAATCTCAGCTGGCCTAATCTAACCTAATCTAGACCTAAACCTAACCTATTATGTAATCTAACTTCAGCTGACCTAACCTAGCTTAACATAAACTAAACTAATCTAACCTGACCTGACCTAACCTAATCTCAGCTGGCCTAATCTAACCTAATCTAGACCTAAACCTAACCTATTCTACCCTTAATAAACCAAACCTAAACCTAACAAACAGACCTAAACTAACTGTATCCCTTATTTTCTTCTTGATACTTTCTTACCTACACTCTGGACATCAAGAGTGTGTTAGGACGCTTGTTATATTGACACAAACATAATGCAGCTGGCTTTAATTATGCTCACCTTCCATATAGCTCTCTCTCTCTCTCTCTCTCTCTCTCTCTCTCTCTCTCTCTCTCTCTCTCTCTCTCTCTCTCTCTCTCTCTCTCTCTCTCTATCTCTCTCTCATTAGTTTGGTTAGTCACGCGTTGTAGCCATCGCAGAACACCCTGTTGTTTACTATCTCGTTATCAAGCCCAGACTGAATCAACACAATCTAGCAGTGCAAACATGGACATCCCTCAACAGTAACACACACACATACACACACACACACTAACTCATATACACACGCTTACTCCATCACACACACACACACACACAACACACACACACACACACGAGGAGCTGTGTCATGTAAGGAAAAAATAAACACACACA
>JACEEZ010021522.1:293668-296168 GCA_016584305.1 Chionoecetes opilio | reverse complement strand
ATGTAGTGCCCACCCGCTCCGCTCCCCGTACAAGTTTACCTACTTACTATATGTTTATCAGTATAAAAAATATACTGTTATCTTCGGAAATGTTTGTTCTATAATATTATCAAATAAAAAACCGTAAAACACACTAAAGAAATGCCATTATGAGACTCTCAAGAAATATGCATGAACTTAATATTCACTTCAACTCTTCGTCATTTTATATTTTGCGAGGAAACTTTTTACATGGAGAATATCAATAGAAGAGGAATTGAAGCGGGTGGGTAAGACAGCGGGAGTCATAAGAACATAGGGAGTGGAAAATATCGTATGACCTACACTGGGTAGCTCCATATTCACAACCATATGTCATTCTTAGCTATGTATACTCCCCGCACGTTAAGTTGGCGAAAATGAGGCCCCTTCACTCCCCCCTTCCGAACGCACGGGATTGGCTGAGGTGTTGGGTGTTGGGTGAGAATGCCTTACTCCAAATTCGGCCCTAAAGCCCCAACACCCAACACCTCAGCCAGTCCCGTGCGTTCGGAAGAGGGGAGTGAGGCCCCATTTTCGCCAGCTTAACGTGCGGCGAGTATAGGTCTCTAATCTTCTTTTAAAACACCCTATTGTCCTCGTGTTTACTAAATGACAACTAAATATACACTCAGAAATGGGGGTTACATTAAGGGTAGAATTGTTACATCGCACCATCACTACCCTTTTTAAACCCTATGTCCAGGCTGGAGGGTAGATGCTGCCGATTATACCCTTCATCTACCCTTTATCTACCCTTTTTAGACGAGAGGGTTGCAAAAGGGTATATTTGCGTTGATCCGAAAGGGTATATTTGTAAGGGTAGAAAAAGGGTAGCAGTATTTCATCACTACAAACACCCTTTTTCTACCCTTTTTTTCTAAGAGTGTATACCATTCATCTGCCACTCTATTTGTAAACCAATATCCGTCTATCTTACTCCTGAAACTAGTAATTAAGTATATTCTGACTCGATTGATGCGAGTTCTATCCAGGTAATTGACTTTTATAGGACCTTAATATATCACCTTTAATGTAACCCTTGACCCATCGTAAAGGTCGCCGCTGCTGAGACATAATTGAGACTTAAAAGACGTTGGTAATTGACTCTTAAAGGACCTTACTTACCTACAGATATCACCTTTAATTACTAAGATAACCCCTGAGCCATCGTAAAGGTCGCCGCTGCTAAGACATAATTGACTTAAAGGACGTTGGTAATACTAATATACTTTTACAGGACCTTACTTATATCACCTTTAATATAACCCCAGAACCATCGTAAAGGTCGCCGCTGCTAAGACATAATTGAAGTTTAACCCCTTGAGGCCCAGAACATAATTTCCATTCTAATTTGGGTACCATTAGACGATTTGTAGTGACTATAAGCATTTTTTTTATAGATATGACCTGTTTAGTATCCTTGTCGACTAACTCATTTGGTATATTCAGTCACTTTTGGTAATTTTATGGCTAACAACATACATATTTTTATAACAAAGGAAAGATCTGGGCGTGAAGGGGTCAGACGTTAACTGACAAGCACCGAATGTGAAGAGAAAGTGTAAAGAAATACGAGATTCAAGGTGGTTGAGTGAGTGAGTGAGTGAGTGAGTGAGAGAGTGAGCGGCGTCGCCAGGTGTGAGTGTGTG
This sequence comes from Chionoecetes opilio, assembly GCA_016584305.1. NCBI lineage: Eukaryota > Metazoa > Arthropoda > Malacostraca > Decapoda > Majidae > Chionoecetes > Chionoecetes opilio. Next base: position 294,498 of record JACEEZ010021522.1, on the reverse strand, counting down.
AGTGTAGGTAGCATCATGGCAGTGTGGCAACCATCATGGCACACAAATGTCCAACATTCCACGGCCACAATTTACATATTATTGATTATTATTATTTTTCTTCACATCAAGGACTGGTTGGTCTAGGGCAGAAAAGAGGCCCGAGGGGGGGGTCTCTGCTCTTCTCTTCTCTTCTCTCGTTCTCTCTCTCTCTCTCTCTCTCTCTCTCTCTCTCTCTCTCTCTCTCTCTCTCTCTCTCTCTCTCTCTCTCTCGGACAGGTCAACTAAAAGAGGCCTTCAGTTTAAAGACGAAGGACGATAGCAGGCTCCGGCAGGCAGGTAGGCAGGCAGGCAGGCAATCAGGCAGGTAAAAAAATTCCACGAGACCTTCATTATTCAACAAGCAAGAGCACGAATCAGTCCTTGAAAGTTACAACAACAACCAACAACAACAACAGCAATCTCAACAACAACAACAATAACAACAACAACAGCAACCTCAAAAACGTCACTTCAACTTTGATGATGAAAATGATGATGATTTAGGAGAAGTTGCAACAGAAGAAGAAGAAGAAGAAGAAGAAAGAAGAAGGAGAAGAAGAAGAGGCAGAAGAAGAAGGAGAAGAAGAAGAAGAGGCAGAAGAAGGAGAAGAAGAAGAAGAAGAAGAAGAAGAAGAAGAAGAAGGAGAAGAAGAAGGAGAAGAAGGAGAAGAAGGAGAAGAAGAAGAAGAAGAGGCAGAAGAAGAAGAAGAAGAAGAAGAAGAAGGAGAAGAAGAAGAAGAGAAGAAGGAGAAGAAGAAGAAGAAGAAGAAGAAGAAGAAGAAATCCAACCCTACGTTTGTAATCATCAT
>JACEEZ010021522.1:283668-286168 GCA_016584305.1 Chionoecetes opilio | reverse complement strand
GAAAGGCCAAACACAGAGTCAGGAAAGGCCAAACACAGAGCCAGGGAAAGGCCAAACACAGAGCCAGGGAAAGGCCAAACACAGAGCCAGGGAAAGGCCAAACACAGAGCCAGGGAAAGGCCAAACACAGAGCGAGAGAAAAAAAAAACGAATTTATCTTGAGTTTGAATATCGTCACCTTCATAAAGAAATTGCCTAAGTAATTTTTCGGCAATTTCTGGATTTTTGCTTCAATCAATCATCAATCTTCCTGCTATGGCGCATCTATTGGTATAGTCGCCAATGTGTGTGTGTGTGTGTTGTGTGTGTGTGTGTGTGTGTGTGTGTGTGTGTGTGTGTGTGTGTGTGTGTGTGTGTGTGTGTGTGTGTGTGTGTGTGTGTGTGTGTGTGGGTGGGTGTGTGGGTGGGTGGGTGGGTGGGTGGTGGGTGGGTGGGTGGTGGGTGGGGTGGGTGGGTGGGTGGTGGGTGGGGTGGTGGGTGGGTGGGTGGGTGGGGGTGGGTGGGGTGGGGGTGGGTGTGTGTGGGGTGGGGGGGGGTGGGGTGGTGGTGTGTGGTGTGGGTGTGGGTGGGTGGGTGTGGGTGGGTGGGTGGGTGGGTGGGTGTGGGTGGGTGGGTGGGTGGGTGTGTGTGTGTGTGTGTGTGTGTGTGTGTAGGGTGTGTGTGGTCTAAAATCTAAAAGGATAAACAAGGCATTGATATCAAAATTAAGAAAATGAGGAAGTTTTTTTTGATTTCCCGAAAAGTTGAAAAAATGATTCGGGCCGTTTCTTTATGAGTGTGACGATTATACACATGGACATTTTCTAGCCAAGTCAATGTATATCGTCATGAATACTGAGAAGTCTTCACTGCTTTCGTCACGTTCCATTACTTACATACAGTAGCATATATTTGAGATTTAATTTTTCAAAGTTTTTTTCCCGAAGTTTATTTTTTGGGTAACAATTTTTTTTAGTTGGGATTTTCTAAATTTTAGTTGATGGAGAGATTGAAGGGCGCGATAAGGACCGAGTATTAGCCCCTTGAGGCCCAGAACGTTATTTCCATTGTAAATTGACCACCATTAGACGATTTTTAGTGACTATAAGCAATATTTTATAGACATGACCTGTTTAGTATCCTTGCCCACTAGCTTATTTGGCATATTTAGTTACAATCTTAATATTATGCCTAACAATAGACGATTTTATATAGCAAAGGAAAGATCTGGGCGTGAAGGGGTTAAGGGGATCGTTGTGGTAGAATTGTAAAGAATATATCTCCAATCACTTGCCAGTCAGTCAGCTTACCAGATAGATACTCACTCCATCAGTCAAGTTTACCAGTTCGGCCAGTCGGTCAGTCAGATTACCAAAAGTCAATCAGTCAGTCACACAGTTAATCACTCATCCATATAGACTCACTCTCCTATATAAACAACAACCACTCAGTTCATCAGTCAAAAACCCGTCAGTCTGTCCATCCAGTCATCCAGTCAATCAGTGATACAACAAAAAAATACCAGAAATGCACTCGTAACAAATCCTTTCAAAACACACACACACACACACACACACACACACACACACACACACACACACATTTCCAAAACCAACCACAAGTTACGCGTGTTTGCCTCATACAGTACAAGTTCGTCATACTTTCACACACACACACACACACACACACACACACACACACAATAACAGATGAACACACTGTTATTTGCCTTTGTGTACGTGCGTATGTGTGTACGTACCCCACCCCCCCACGCACGCCGCCGGTTTTCTATACGTGCTCTGTCCCTGAGCCTGTCACGTGCCCTTGTGTTGCGTTGGGTGGTACGTAAGCAGTCCAGGCTCCATTCCATCACCAATTTTGCGGCCTCTTGTAGCTTCCTTATTTTCTTATGTTCTAATTTACTACTAAACACTATAACGGTAGAACTTACAGCACTATTAAATCTCTCTCTCTCTCTCTCTCTCTCTCTCACACACACACAACGTCCCCCTACTCTCTTTCCTCACACAAATACTATCCACTCCCCCCCCTTAATCATACTCACGCCCCCCCCACATCCCCCCTCCTAACCCATACTCACGCCCCCCCCCCACATCCCCCCTCCTAATCCATACTCACGCCCCCCACATCCCCCTCCTAACCCATACTCACGCAGCCCCCCTTCACGCCCCCCCCCCTATCAGCAGCCCTAACACACTATTAATATCAACAGTCACGATGAAAGGGCCTCATAAATCTACTACACTAATAATACACACGGTGCGCAATTTAGTATCAATGTTCACGCACACACGCACACACACACACACACACGCACACACACACACATACACACGCACGCACGCACACACACACAGCAAGGGAATACAAAAAAAAGGCGGAAAATACGAATATATATACCTAATAGGAATCCATAACTCTATTGTTTATTAAATTTCACTCAGACACGTAATTAAGAGAGAGAGAGAGAGAGAGAGAGAGAGAGAGAGAGAGAGAGAGA
>JACEEZ010021522.1:268668-271168 GCA_016584305.1 Chionoecetes opilio | reverse complement strand
AAGCCATGTGATACTATGTGACTGAGAGAACATAAGAGTAAGTTCATGAGGGTAAAGGAGTGTGGATTTGGTAAGCCATGTGATACTATGTGACTGAGAGAACATAAGAGTAAGTTCATGAGGGTAAAGGAGTGTGAATTAGATATGCCATGTGATACTATGTGACTGGGCGAACATCAGAGTAAGTTGATGAGGGAAAAGGAGTGTGGATTTGGTAAGCCATGTGATACTATGTGACTGAGAACATAGGAGTAAGTTGATGAGAAAAAAGAAGTGTGGATTTGATAAGCCATGTGATACTATGTGACAGAGAACATAAGAGTAAGTTGATGAGGGAAAAGAAGTGTGGATTTGATAAGCCATGTGATACTATGTGACTGAGAGAACATAAGAGTAAGTTCATGAGGGAAAAGGAGTGTGGATTTGGTACGCCATGTGATACTATGTGACAGAGATAACATCAGAGTAAGTTGATGAGGGTAAAGGAGTGTGGATTTGATAAGCCATGTGATACTATGTGACTGAGAACATAAGAGTAAGTTGATGAGAAAAAAGAAGTATGGATTTGATAAGCCATGTGATACTATGTGACTGAGAGAACATAAGAGTAAGTTGATGAGGGAAAAGGAGTGTGAATTAGGTAAGCCATGTGATACCATGTGACAGAGAACATAAGAGTAAGTTGATGAGGGTAAAGGAGTGTGAATTAGATATGCCATGTGATACCATGTGACTGAGAACATAAGAGTAAGTTCATGAGGGTAAAGGAGTGTGAATTAGGTAAGCCATGTGATACTATGTGACAGAGAACATAAGAGTAAGTTGATGAGGGTAAAGGAGTGTGAATTAGGTAAGCCATGTGATACTATGTGACAGAGAACATAAGAGTAAGTTGATGAGGGTAAAGGAGTGTGAATTAGGTAAGCCATGTGATACTATGTGACAGAGAACATAAGAGTAAGTTGATGAGGGTAAAGGAGTGTGAATTAGGTAAGCCATGTGATACTATGTGACTGAGAACATAAGAGTAAGTTCATGAGGGTAAAGGAGTGTGGATTTGATAAGCCATGTGATACTATGTGACTGAGAGAACATAAGAGTAAGTTGATGAGGGAAAAGGAGTGTGAATTAGGTAAGCCATGTGATACCATGTGACAGAGAACATAAGAGTAAGTTCATGAGGGTAAAGGAGTGTGAATTAGGTAAGCCATGTGATACTATGTGACAGAGATAACATCAGAGTAAGTTGATGAGGGTAAAGGAGTGAATTAGATATGCCATGTGATACTATGTGACTGGGAGAACATAATACTGACTGAGCGAGACAAGAATATTCACAATCCCACTTTACACCACCAACATAATTATAATCCACCGGAAATACCAGACACACGATGCGTCTATATATAAACCACTGCGCAAAAACAGCAAATACCCTGGTTAACTCTTTACTGGTTTACGAACACGTCTATATTGCCTATCGCGGCCTCTTGTAGCTTCCTTATTTTTCGTATGTTCTTATATTGCCTTATATTACACGGCCTATATCTCACGGCCTCTTGTAGCTTCCTTATTTTTCGTATGTTCTTATATTGCCTTATACTACACGGCCTATATCTCACGGCCTCTTGTAGCTTCCTTATTTTTCGTATGTTCTTATATTGCCTTATATTACACGGCCTATATCTCACGGCCTCTTGTAGCTTCCTTATTTTTCGTATGTTCTTATATTGCCTTATATTACACGGCCTATATCTCACAGCCTCTTGTAGCTTCCTTATTTACTTATGTTCTTATGTACACAGCCGTGACGACCAAAGCCTTCAGCATAGCACAATACAATCTGCAGCATCGCTATTTACTATGTCAAGGTTACGTCGGCTACAATTATATTTTTGTGTGTGTGTGGTTTGAATTATACAGATTATCTCCCACGCCACTGCGTCAGATCAAGGCAGCTTGTGTATGTACCTGGCATGAGGATGGTGGGTGGGTGTGTGTGTGTGTGTGTGTGTGTGTGTGTGTGTGTGTGTGTGTGTGTGTGTGTGTGTGTGTGTGTGTGTGTGTGTGTGTGTGTGTGTGTGTATTTACCTAGTGGTGTTTTACAGGGCCTGAGCTACACTATCTTCGTAGCTAGACACTGGATAAACCAAACACTAAGTTCGCACACAAAGTTTATTACGGCGGAAATATGTTACACTCGTGTGGTCCCGTCTCCGTATCTACATTTAACCAGTCTTTCTTTACATTTATCCATTGTCTTTCTTTCTTTCTTTCAGTGTGTGTGTGGGGGGGGGGGGGGGGGCTTGTGTGTGTGTGTGTGTGTGTGTGTGCATCCCCTCAGCAGGCGACACGGATTGCAAACACTTACAAGGCCTCGTGTTATGTGACTTCCATGATTAAAAAACAGAGATAACTTAATTTGCTTCAGAAAATATTTGTTTTCTGTTGTGAGGTGATTTCATCGATTTATATTAACAACATAGCTGTGGTGAATATA
>JACEEZ010021522.1:238668-261168 GCA_016584305.1 Chionoecetes opilio | reverse complement strand
CTTCCTTCCTTCCTCCCTTCCCCGCTCCCTTCCTTCCTTCCTCCCTTCCTTCCTTCCTCCCTTCCCTTCCTTCCTCCCTTCCTTCCTTCCTCCCTTCCCCGCTCCCTTCCTTCCTTCCTCCCTTCCCCGCTCCCTTCCCTTCCTTCCTCCCTTCCTTCCTTCCTCCCTTCCCCGCTCCCTTCCTTCCTTTCCCGCTCCCTTCCCCGCTGCCTTCCCTTCCTTCCTCCCTTCACCGCTCCCTTCCTTTCCCGCTCCCTTCCCTTCCTTCCTCCCTTCCCTTCCTTCCTCCCTTCCTTCCCTTCCTTCCTCCCTTCCTTTCCCTCCTCACCTCCACCTCCCACCGGTTAAAGCATGCAAGGCGCACATTAATTACGTTATACTCCATGTTATTTGGCCCCACAATCGATGCTTTCCAGTATTAGACAGCCACACACACACCCTTTGAACCCTTCCTTCCTCCCTTCAGCCACACACACACACACACACACACCCCTTCCTTCCTCCCTTCAGCCACACACACACACACACACCCCTTCCTTCCTCCCTTCAGCCACACACACACACACACACACACCTTCCTCCCTCCCTTCAGCCACACACACACACACCCTTTGGCCCCTTCCTCCCTCCCTTCCCTTTTTCCGCTAACGCCCGGACTAGTTATCGTTGCGGATACATTTAACTTACTTATATTATCTGCTATTGTTTTGCCTTGCTTTCCCGGGCAGGCTTGGAGCGGTCATGTGTGAATCCAGTGCCTATCGGGTTGATGGTTTTAGTAAGAACATAAGAACATAAGAAAATAAGGAAGCTACAAGAGGCCGTGAGACCTACACGAGGTAGTTCCTGTTACTTAACACTACCTACATCCACTTTTCATCCCCACCCATTAATTTATCTAGCCTCCTTTTAACCCCTTCACACCCAGATCTTTCCTTTGCTACATATATAAAATTTGCTGTATATAAAATCGCCTGTTGTTAGCCATAAAATTACGAAAAGTAACTTAATATACCAAATTAGCTGGTGGACAAGAGATTCTAAACAGGTCATATCTAGAAAAACATTGCTTATATTCATTACAAATCATCTAATGGTGGACAAATTACAATGGAAATTACGTTCTGGACCTCAAGGGGTTAAAAAAAAGAGAAAGGGATGGAGGGAGCAGGTAAACAAAGATGAGGAGGAAAGGGAAAAGAGAGGGAAATGGGACAGAAAGAGCTAGGAGTATTAGGAAGAAGGGCCAGGAAGAGACCCGGTAGAAAAGGAAGAGGAGTATCAGGAGTATCAGGAGTATCTGGAGTATCAGGAGGAGTGGACAGTAACAAGTCCCATCACACCTGGCTACACTATTACCAAAACCTTCCATGTTCAAGCCACCATTGCTATTTCTCAAAGGGTGTCATCTATCTAACCTAACGTAACCTAACCTAACCTAACCAAAACCTTCCATGTTCAAGCCACCATTGCTATTTCTCAAAGGGTGTCATCTATCTAACCTAACGTAACCTAACCTAACCTAACCAAAACCTCCATGTTCAAGCCACCATGCATTATCAAAGGGTGTCATCTATTAACCTAACCTAAAACTAACCTACTAACCTAAACCAACTAACCTAACCTAACCAAAACTTCCATGTTCAAGCCACCATTGCTATTTCTCAAAGGGTGTCATCTATCTAACCTAACCTAAACTAACCTAACCTAACCAAAACCTTCCATGTTCAAGCCACCATTGCTATTTCTCAAAGGGTGTCATCTATCTAACCTAACCTAAACTAACCTAACCTAACCTAACCTAACCAAAACCTTCCATGTTCAAGCCACCATTGCTATTTCTCAAAGGGTGTCATCTATCTAACCTAACCTAACCTAACGTAACCTAACCTAACGTACCCTAACCTAACCTAACCTAACGTAACGTAACGTAACGTAACCTAACCTAACCTAACCTAACCTAACGTAATCTAACCTAACCTAACCTAACGTAACGTAACCTAACCTAGCGTAACCTAACCTAACCTAACCTAACGTAATCTAACGTAACGTAACCTAACCTAATCTATCTCCCCATCTTTCCTTCCATCTCCCTCCTACATCTATAAATACCTCTCCTTGCCTCCTCTCTATATCCTCCATCTCTCGCTCCACGGTATTAGCATAGTAGTTGACTAAGCAATTTCAATCCATTAACTCTTGGCGTTTAGAGATCAGAAGCCATTACTATATAGCGTGGTTGGCTGGCATGGTATTATTCAGGCAGACACGATCTAGGTTGGCTCAGCTCGCTGGTATAATCTGGTGAAAATTATGATGCTTCCAACAACCACTTTGGGCTGCAGGGAACTACTCGACCGGCGCCCCCTCCCACACGCTACCTGGAGCTGTCGCCGATAGGGACACTCGCCGCCGTCGTCGAGTGTTCCAATTCTTGATATTACAGGACCCAATATATACATTTAATCAAGTGTTACCCGTGTTTCTGCATTCAGGGATGAAATACTATCGTTAGCTTGATCAGTTAGGTTAGATTAGGTGCCAATGTCCAGGTTAGGTTAAAATTTCCACGTCGACGAGAGTTCTAGTTTGTTTCGGCGAGAATTCCCATCGGCGACAGTTCCATAAACCCTCGCACACGGTACCTGGAACTGTCGCCGATAGGAACACTCGCCGACGTCGCCGAGTGTTCCTATTTTTCACGTCGGCGAGTGTTCTCATTACCCGTGTTTCCGTATTCAGGGATTAAATACTAACAACAGCCTGAATAGTTAGGCTAGGCTATGTGGTTAGGTTAGGTTAGATTCCTTTTCATATATTACAAGTTGAACGGTTCCTGAAAATGTCCAGGTCGGCGAGAATACTGGATTGGTGTTTCGGCGAGTTCCTATCGGCGACAGTTCCATAAACCTTGCACACTCTTCCCTGAACCCCAGCAGCAGGGCAACAGAGGGCGTGGGTTATGCCTGTCTGACTCACCTACAGGCACTCCACAAGCTACTCATTACCCAGGTGTTACGAGGAACCTGGGGAGTGATTGGACAGGATGGAAAGGGTGGGGAGTAAAGGAGTAGAAGCGAGAATAAAGGGAGCGACTGAATGTAGCATGATAGCGAAACATAAGGCGGTGTTTTTGCCTCTAACTTACTCTTATATCCCCTCTGTATATACTAATAAGGAGTGCGTGTCATGATAACCAAGTGTGAGGTAAGAAAGGGAGGGAAGGCAGGAGGGAAGAAGAATATGAGAGAATGTGAGAGTTAAGTGTTTCCTTTACAAGCTATGGTGAGGAATCGTGTGAAGTGCTGGGCTATCCTTCCCCCTTCCATTAACTACCATGACAATTCTGAAGCGTCGTTGCCCCCGCCATCCCCTACAGCGGTAGTAAAGGAGGGTGCTGCTGCTCAAACCTGCCACGGAGGGAAGGTTTATGAAACGGTCGCCGATGGGAATTCTCGCCGAAACAACAAACTAGAACTCTCGTCGACGTGGAAATGTTAACCTAACCTGGACAATGGCACCTAATCTAACCTAACTGATCAAGCTAACGATAGTATTTCATCCCTGAATGCAGAAACGCGGGTAACACTTGATTAAATGTATATATTGGGTCCTGTAATATCAAGAATTGGAACACTCGACGACGGCGGCGAGTTCCGATCGGCGAGTTCCAGGTACCGGAGGGAAGGTTGTTGACGCTTCTGCATGGATTATAAACTATCTAGGGTGGTGACAACGCTTTTAACGTTAACCGATATATTACAGGTAGATTAGTGAGGTTAACCGATATATTACAGGTAGATTAGTGAGGTTAACCGATATATTACAGGTAGTTAGTGAGGATAACCGATATATTACAGGTAGTTAGTGAGGATAACCGATATATTACAGGTAGTTAGTGAGGATAACCGATATATTACAGGTAGTAGTCAGGGTTAACCGATATATTACAGGTAGATTAGTAGGATAACCGATATATTACAGGTAGATTTAGTAGGTTAACCGATATATTACAGGTAGTATAGTGAGGTAACCGATATATTACAGGTAGTTAGTGAGGATAACCGATATATTACAGGTAGTTAGTGAGGATAACCGATATATTACAGGTAGTTAGTGAGGTTAACCGATATATTACAGGTAGTTAGTGAGGATAACCGATATATTACAGGTAGTTAGTCAGGTTAACCGATATATTACAGGTAGATTAGTGAGGATAACCGATATATTACAGGTAGTTAGTGAGGATAACCGATATATTACAGGTAGTTAGTGAGGATAACCGATATATTACAGGTAGTTAGTGAGGTTAACCGATATATTACAGGGTAGTGAGGATAACGATATATTAAGGTAGTAGTGAGGATAACCGATATATTACAGGTAGTTAGTGCAGGATAACCGATATATTACAGGTAGATTAGTGAGGTTAACCGATATATTACAGGTAGATTAGTGGTTAACCGATATATTACAGGTAGTTTAGTGAGGTTAACCGATATATTACAGGTAGATTAGTGAGTAACCGATATATTACAGGTAGATTAGTGAGTAACCGATATATTACAGGTAGATTAGTGAGGTTAACCGATATATTACAGGTAGATTAGTGAGTAACCGATATATTACAGGTAGATTAGTGAGGTTAACCGATATATTACAGGTAGATTAGTGAGGATAACCGATATATTACAGGTAGATTAGTGAGGATAACCGATATATTACAGGTAGATTAGTGAGGATAACCGATATATTACAGGTAGATTAGTGAGGATAACCGATATATTACAGGTAGATTAGTGAGGATAACCGATATATTACAGGTAGATTAGTGAGGTTAACCGATATATTACAGGTAGATTAGTGAGGTTAACCGATATATTACAGGTAGATTAGTGAGGTTAACCGATATATTACAGGTAGTTAGTGAGGATAACCGATATATTACAGGTAGATTAGTGAGGTTAACCGATATATTACACGTAGATTTAGTCGAGGATAACCGATATATTACAGGTAGATTAGTGAGGTTAACCAAATTACAGGAGATTAGTGAGTAACCGAATATTACAGGTAGATTAGTGAGGTAACCGATAGTATACAACGTAGATTAGTGAGGATAACGATATAACAGTAGATAGTGAGGTAACGATAGATTACAGGAGATAGAGAGGATAACCGATATATTACAGGAGATTAGTGAGAAACGAATGATTAAGAGATAGGAGATAACGAAAATACAGGATAGGATTATGAGGAAAACGAATTACAGGTAGTAGAGTTTGAAGGTAACGAATATACAGGGTAGTTAGTAGAGGTAACGAATATTAAGGTAGTTGTGAGTGTTAAAACTAGATTACAGTAGATTAGGAGGTACCGATTCTTTACAGTGATTAGTAGGTTAACCGAGATATACAGGTAGACTAGTGAGGTAACCGATATTTACAGGTAGATAGTCAGGTTAACGATATATTACAGGTAAGTAGTGAGAAACCGATCATTACAGGTAGATTAGTGAGGTTCAACCGATATATTACAAAGTAGCGTGATTAGTGAGTAACGAAATACAGTAGATATCAGGTAACGATATATTACAGTAGTTAGCTGGATGAACCGATATATACAGGTGATTAGTGAGGTTAACCGAGCTGAGACAGGTAGATTAGGGGGTAACGATATACAGCTAGATTGGAGTGGTTAACCGAATATGAAGGAGTTCAGTGAGGATAACGTAATTACGGTGTTAGTGAGGTAACGATAATTACAGGTAGATTAGGAGGTTAACGATATATTACAGGTAGTAGTGAGGATAACCGATATATTACAGGTAGTTAGTGAGGATAACCGATATATACAGGTAGATTAGGGAGGTTAACCGATATATTACAGGTAGTTAGTGAGGATAACCGATATATTACAGGTAGTTAGTGAGGATAACCGATATATTACAGGTAGATTAGGGAGGTTAACCGATATATTACAGGTAGATTAGTCAGAATAACCCATTGATGTAGAAGTTACCAAATGACCAGAGAGAGAGAGAGAGAGAGAGAGAGAGAGAGAGAGAGAGAGAGAGAGAGAGGAGAGAGAGAGAGAGAGAGAGAGAGAGGAGAGAGAGAGAGAGAGAGAGAGAAGAGAGGAAGAGAGAGAGAGAGAGAGAGAGAAGAGAGAGAGAGGAGAGAGGAGAGAGAGAGAGAGAGAGGAGAGAAGGAGAGAGAGAGAGAGAGAGAGAGAGAGAGAGGAGAGAGAAGAGAGAGACGAGAGAGAGAGAGAGAGAGAGAGAAAGAAAAAACATGCCACTTGACTCGGCAAAAAAAAAAAATCTAATATATGTAGTTTTTCAAGAAGTAAAAAGTCGTGGTAGTTTTAGTTCAGCTAGGTTGTTTATGTTATTTTGTTGTTACTAACTAGACTTCCGCTACTTTGCCGCCTTGTTTCTTTCTTCTCTATATTCCTCTCGTTCAGTATGGCCTATAGTATCCTACCTTCTATAGGCTATACTCTCTATATGATTATTACGGAAGCGTCACTCTACGACAACCACCGTCATTATGTTCTGCTATTATGTAGTCTCAGTAAAAGGCACAAAGACGCGTTGTTGGATGGAAAAATAATAATATAAAATAATATATTGCTGCCTTGCTTTGACCAGGGCGTTATCGAGGGCTCAGGCATGAAGAGCGCGTGTGGGTGTGCACTTGACTGCCCTGCTGGGTGGTGGGGGAAGCCAATCTTTGTCAAGGACACTCGAGGGCAGCGTCCAATTACCTTCACCTGGTCCTGTGTTGTGTTGTGTTGTGTTGTGTTGTGTTGTGTTGTGTTGTGTTGTGTTGTGTTGTGCTGTGCTGTGGTTGTGTTGTGTTGTGGTTGTGTTGTGTTGTGCTGTGTTGTGCTGTGTTGTGTTGTGCTGTGTTGTGTTGTGGTCTGTGCTGTGTTGTGCTGTGGTATGTGCTGTGTTGTGGTCTGTGCTGTGTTGTGCTGTGGTATGTGCTGTGCTGTGTTGTGGTCTGTGCTGTGTTGTGCTGTGGTATGTGCTGTGTTGTGGTCTGTGCTGTGTTGTGGTCTGTGCTGTGTTGTGGTCTGTGCTGTGTTGTGGTTGTGGTCTGTGCTGTGTTGTGGTTGTGCTGTGTTGTGGTCTGTGCTGTGTTGTGGTCTGTGCTGTGTTGTGCTGTGCTGTGTTGTGTTGAGTTGTGTTGGTCTGTGCTGTGTTGTGCTGTGGTATGTGCTGTGTTGGTCTGTGCTGTGTTGTGCTGTGGTCTGTGCTGTGTTGTGCTGTGTTGTGTCTGTGCTGTGTTGTGCTGTGTTGTGTTGTGTTGTGCTGTGCTGTGTTGTGGTCTGTGCTGTGTTGTGCTGTGTTGTGGTTGTGGTCTGTGCTGTGTTGTGTTGTGCTGTGTTGTGGTCTGTGCTGTGTTGTGGTCTGTGCTGTGTTGTGCTGTGCTGTGTTGTGTTGAGTTGTGTTGTGGTCTGTGTTGTGCTGTGTTGTGTTGTGCTGTGCTGTGTTGAGTTGTGTTGTGGTCTGTGCTGTGTTGTGGTCTGTATTGTGTTGTGGTCTATGCTGTGTTGTGCTGTGCTGTGTTGTCTGGACTCCTCAGTCATGAACAAATCTTTTTCTTTCTTTACACAGTGCAATAATTTCTCGAAGGTCAAGCCACTCGCCTCTTGGACTTGATTCTACTTAATAATTTCCATTTACATTATTCTCTGAGGCAAGAACCAGTCAGTTTTTAAACCCCTTCACGACCAGATTTTTCCTTGGCTATAAATAAATGTCTGTTGTCGAGCCATAAAATTACGAAAAGTCACTGAATATACCCCATTAGTTAGTGGACAAGGGTATTTATTAAACAGGTCTTATCTATAAAATACACTGAATATACCACATTAGTTAGTGAACAAGGGTGTTAAACAGGTCTTATCTATAAAATATTGCTTATACTCACTACAAATTGTCAAGGGTAGCAAAAGTAAAGTGGAAATTACGTTCTGGGCCTCAAAGGGGTTAATGTTTTTTCTTCTTCATCCAACAACGGTCTTTGTTCCTTTTACCGGGAATACGTAACAGCACAACATAATGACGGTGGTTGTGACGTGATGTACAGACCTCATCAGCGTAGAGTGACGCTTCCGTAATAATCATAGAGAGTATAGACTATAGAAGGTAGGGTAATATAGGGTTACAAAGGAAACCTAGTATCAGAAATAAGGTAACAGACCTCTAAAGTAAACCATTTTGAACTAAACTAAACCTAGATTTTCCTCAAATACATTCTTCTGTATTCTTTCGTTCCTAACTTAACTTAAACTTAGTAATATAACCTTAACATAACTTCACTTTAAAGCCAACCTAACCTAAACCTTTCTCCAATAATATGTCCTGATCATTTCTTCGCTGTCACCTACTACTGCATACTACTGCATATCATCACTATTTAAAACTAACCTAAACTTCTATGTACTTTGATGCTATGTCCCCTAATGGGCCTGTACTTTGTTTTTGCTCTAGTACTTAAGTTTACTCCTTGGCTTGTTCTTATCGCTTTGTTTTTTGTCTGTATGCCTCCGGGCGAGAATAAAAATTATTATTATTATCAACCTTTACCTTAGAACCTAAATATTCCTGGTCCAGACAGAGAATAGCACCTCACACCTCCCTTTCTCGCATCACTATAATCCAAAAATCCCTTTATAGGCGAACAGACAAAGGGTGAAACAGCCCTTCGCCACACTCAAGTACTGACGGAAAAGGAAAGGGAGAAAGGAAGAAAAAGGGTCGGGAAGGGGTAGACAGTAGAAGGGGAAAAGGGAAACAAGACAGGATGAAAAGCAAAGGCGACTTATGTTTGCTGGTATAAAAGAAAACGGTGCCGGGCTGAGTACAATACAAACACACAATACAACGCGAGTCAACAAACCTCCCGCCGGCGCTGCAGGAGTATGCTCAGGGAACGTAATGCATACAAGTGAACCAGTCATAGATAGAGTCCCTCCCTCACCCCTGCTTCCAGAGTCCAGACCCCCCAGTAACCACACCCAATGCCCTCTCTTCTTCCACAACCCAGAGTCCAGACCCCCCCAGTAACCACACTCAATGCCCCCCTTCTTTCCCAACCCAGAGTCCAGACCCCCCCAGTAACCACACCCAATGCCCCCCTTCTTTCCCAACCCAGAGTCCAGACCCCCCCAGTAACCACACCTCATGCCTCTCTTCTTCGCCAACCCAGAGTCCAGACCCCCCAGTAACCACACCCAATGCCCCCCTTCTTCCCCAACCCAGAGTCCAGACCCCCCCAGTAACCACACCCAATGCCCCCCTTCTTCCCCAACCCAGAGTACAGACCCCCCCAGTAACCACACCCAATGCCCCCCTTCTTCCCCAACCCAGAGTCCAGACCCCCCAGTAACCACACCCAATGCCCCCCTTCTTCCCCAACCCAGAGTCCAGACCCCCCCAGTAACCACACCCAATGCCCCCCTTCTTCCCCAACCCAGAGTCCAGACCCCCCAGTAACCACACCCAATGCCCCCCTTCTTCCCCAACCCAGAGTCCAGACCCCCCAGTAACCACACCCAATGCCCCCCTTCTTCCCCAACCCAGAGTCCAGACCCCCCAGTAACCACACCCAATGCCCCCCTTCTTCCCCAACCCAGAGTCCAGACCCCCCCAGTAACCACACCCAATGCCCCCCTTCTTCCCCAACCCAGAGTCCAGACCCCCCAGTAACCACACCCAATGCCCCCCTTCTTCCCCAACCCAGAGTCCAGACCCCCCCAGTAACCACACCTCATGCCCTCCATTCTTCCCCAACCCAGAGTCCAGACCCCCCCAGTAACCACACCCAATGCCCCCCCTTCTTCCCCAACCCAGAGTCCAGACCCCCCAGTAACCACACCCAATGCCCCCCTTCTTCCCCAACCCAGAGTCCAGACCCCCCCAGTAACCACACCCAATGCCCCCCTTCTTCCCCAACCCAGAGTCCAGACCCCCCAGTAACCACACCCAATGCCCCCCTTCTTCCCCAACCCAGAGTCCAGACCCCCCCAGTAACCACACCCAATGCCCCCTTCTTCCCCAACCCAGAGTCCAGACCCCCCAGTAACCACACCCAATGCCCCCCTTCTTCCCCAACCCAGAGTCCAGACCCCCCAGTAACCACACCCAATGCCCCCCTTCTTCCCCAACCCAGAGTCCAGACCCCCCCAGTAACCACACCCAATGCCCCCCTTCTTCCCCAACCCAGAGTCCAGACCCCCCAGTAACCACACCCAATGCCCCCCTTCTTCCCCAACCCAGAGTCCAGACCCCCCCAGTAACCACACCCAATGCCCCCTTCTTCCCCAACCCAGAGTCCAGACCCCCCAGTAACCACACCCAATGCCCCCCTTCTTCCCCAACCCAGAGTCCAGACCCCCCAGTAACCACACCCAATGCCCCCCTTCTTCCCCAACCCAGAGTCCAGACCCCCAGTAACCACACCCAATGCCCCCCTTCTTCCCCAACCCAGAGTCCAGACCCCCCAGTAACCACACCATGCCCCTTCTTCCCAACCCAGAGTCCAGACCCCCCAGTAACCACACCATGCCCCTTCTTCCCCAACCCAGAGTCCAGACCCCCAGTAACCACACCCAATGCCCCCTTCTTCCCCAACCCAGAGTCCAGACCCCCCCAGTAACCACACCTCATGCCCCTCTTCTCCCCAACCCAGAGTCCAGACCCCCCAGTAACCACCCCTCATGCCCCCCCTTCTTCCTCACCCCTGCGTCCAGAGTCCAGACCCCCCAGTAACCACACCTCATGCCCCCCTTCCTCCTCACCCCTGCGTCCAGAGTCCAGACCCCCCCAGTAACCACACCTCATGCCTCTCTTCTTCCACAACCCAGAGTCCAGAGTCCAGACCCCCCAGTAACCACACTCACCCCCCCCCCCTGCGTCCAGAGTCCAGACCCCCCCAATAACCACACCTCATCCTCTTCCCTCCGCCACCCCTTCCTTCCTTCCTTCCTCCCCCACAGCAGGAACCACAAAATTTTCCCCCCATGAGGTCGGTTTGTGGTCGCAGATTATGGTTTATAAGAAGAGTAGGAACACTCAGGTATTTCCCTTATCAGTAGCCCCCCTTCCTTTCACCTCCTACTTCCTCCTGGCCCCTCCACCTCCTTCCTTTTCCCTTTCCTCCCCCTCCTTCTCGTAGACAATGTTTCAATGTAATAATAATAATAATAATAATAATTTTAATCTCGCCCGGAGGCATAGACAAAACAAAGCAACAAGAACAAGCCAAGGAGTAAGCTTAACTAGAGCAAAAACAAACAAAAGAACATAGTATAGGCACATTAGGGGATATAGTACCATATATAGATCTTCGAAAGAATCATTTCAATGTCCGAGTAGTCAATCGATGGAACAAGTTACCAGCTAATGTTGCCGAAGCCAGCACAATAAACACCTTTAAAAACTGACCAGACGCATATTTCAAAGTAAATTGCTTTTGATATTGCCCAGCGAGTAATCATACTAACATCCCCGGAAGTACTAAAGTTAGCGGTAGTATACGTCAGCACACTACATTCCTTTCATTCTTTGCTATATACGAAATTTATATATCTATCCTGTTTTCCAACTGTTTTCTGCCGGTATGTCGCAGGAGGAAGGGGTGGGCGGGGAGGAGCCTTGTTCTGTGCTATCCTGTTCATGTACTTTAATAGTAATAGCATGTAGTTCAGCAAATACCCACGTTATAGACCAACGAGTCACCTGGTCTCTGTTCTCAGGAGCCTTGTTCTGTGCTATCCTGTTCTTTAATAGTAGTAGCATGTAGTTCAGCAGATACCCACGTTATAGACCAACGAGTCACCTGGTCTCTGTTCTCTTCTCCCTTATACTATTATGTAATCCATCGCAACAACAACGTCCCCAAATCGCTACATTGCCCCATCAAAACCCATACTTCCTACTGATTGATCTTTCTTTCCCCCTTCCTTCCTTCCTTCTCTTCCCATCACTCCCATATCCTTGACCCCATTCACCTCCTCTTCACCAACGACTCTCCTGATCGACCTCACCCCCACCCCGAACCCCATCACCCCCACCACAAGACCCCGCCCACTCACTTCCTTCCACGTCATCTATTATCCCCCCACCACAGATCGTCCTCACCTCACCTCTCTCTTCCTTTCCCTTACCTTACCTTACCTTATACCTACCTTTACCTTATACGTTACCTTACCTTATACCTACCCCCCTATATCCCACCTCCCTACCTATACTAGCTCCCTTTAACCATAACTCACAACCCCCCCAACCCCCCCCCCTATCACCCCTTCGCCCAACCTGAAAACATTATTCACTATTGTAATATATGAAGCAACAGTGAGATAGGAGAAGGAGGGTTAGGAAGAGAGAGAGAGAGAGAGAGAGAGAGGAGAGAGAGAGAGAGAGAGAGAGAGAGAGAGAGAGAGAGAGAGAGAGAGAGAGAGAGAGGAGAGAGAGAGAGAGAGAGAGAGAGAGAGAGAGAGAGAGAGAGAGAGAGAGAGAGAGAGAAAAAAAAAAGCGAGAGAGAGAGAGAGAGAGAGAGAGAGAGAGAGAGAGAGAGAGAGGAGAGAGAGAGAGAGAGAGAAGAGAGAGAGAGAGAGAGAGAGAGAGAGAGAGAGAGAGAGAGAGAGAGAGAGAAGGATTAGGACAGAGGGAATATAGCATGTGAAGGTGTGAGAGGGAAGGGAAGGGAAGGGAAGGGAAGGGAAGGGAAGGGAAGGGAAGGGAAGGGGAGTTATTGACGGGCGTGGGTGAACGTGAACCAATGTCTACTATTGTGTGATGGGACAGGTGTAACTTGGCGTGAATGCAAAAGTTAGATCACTACCAATCGTCCACTTGTTATTGTTAGTAATGGCAGTAGTGGCGGTGGTGGTGGAGGTGGTAGTGGTGGTGATGGAGGTGGTAGTGGTGGTGGTGGTAGTAGTAGTAGTGGTGGTGGTGGTGGTGGTGGTGGTGCATGGTCCCTATACCTGGCTACACACCGTTCATGGCAACTAGGAAAAAAAGGCGCCTCAACTGCGTGTCTAAAGAATGTAACCTTTGTAGCAAGAGTCCCAATCGTTCACATTGTATTGTCACAAATCCATGGCACTCAACCTCAGCCTGTGATACGGTGTGTGTCTTGTTTACATCAATAAAAATGAATGTTGACTGATAGCAAGAAGTAGAAACCGATCTATCCTATTCCTGTAAATGTCCACCAAGTTCGTCCTGGCGTGGTGGCGCTTTGTATAGTCAATAACCTTGTAGTTGGTACTGGCAAAGTGTCTAGATAGGATCAAAGTATCTTATCTTATATTCCTGTAAATGGATCCATGGCTTTGGTAGAATATTGATCGTATTAAGAAAGAAAGTCACGAGGAATCAAAATCTTGGCCGTCAATTAACACCTTCACCTAGCTCTATAACCTAGCGTGAACCTAACTTTCCTCGGTTACTATTTGACTAGAGGCATTCTTTCCCATGACCCATTTATCACCTCCACCTGCACCGTGACAGCCGGCCATTAGCGCTCACACCTGTACGACAACTACAAGCTACCTGTGTGAAGGGGTAACAGGTGTCTAACAACAGCCCCCCCTCCCCCCCGCTGCCACCACACACGCCACCAAGGAGGAGGAGGAGGAGGAGGAGGAGGAGAAGAGGAGCAAGAGGAGGAGGAGGAGGAGGAGGAGGAGGAGGAAAGCTCTCAGCGGAACCACCACACCGCATAAAAAGACGGATGACGTGTGGATAGCGTAAACCACGTTGCTGAAGTTCCCTTTAGGCAGGGCGGTGGCGCGGCGTGCACGGGTTGTGGCCAGTGTCCTCGTTAAGGTAATGATCCCCACAGCTGTCTCCGCTCTGACCGCACACCTGAGGAACACGTAATGGTTGCCGCAATGGTTAACCGCCTAACATTCCTCCAACTCACCTCACACCCCTCCCACTCCCACTCGTCTCACACCCCCGCCTCAACACAGTTCCTCACACTCACGAGGTGTTACAGCCCCGCCCCATGCACGAACACATCCCGCCTCCCATATGACACCTTGGTACACCTGGTTTTTTGTCTTATTCACGGGTTGCCTATATGAGGTGTGGTGCATGGTTGTCAATGATGGATGCACAGTGTAGACTCTGCATGCAACGGTGCACTTCTCAGAACACTTCACAACACATACAGGCAGGTAGTACCATCCAATGTTATTAAAATTTAAAGCTGAACACCTACCGAAGTTTGCTGGCTATTACGATATGAGAGAGAGAGAGAGAGAGAGAGAGAGAGAAGAGAGAGAGAGAGAGAGAGAGAGAGAGAGAGAGAGAGAGAGAGAGAGAGAGAGAGAGAGAGAGAGAGAGAGAGAGAGAGAGAGAGAGAGAGAGAGAAACTAAAACGATAGGCATCAAATGTATATCAATGAATTTTTTTTCTCAATAACAATGAAGCAAGAATACTGGCGTGTTTGTATGCATGCATGAACATCTTATCTACACACACACACACACACACACACACACACACACACACACACACACACACACACACACACAGGAGGCGGGTCCGTGAGAAGGTGCAGGCCGCCAGCCATGACCGTGCAAGCAGGCAACTGTGGAGCCACGTGCCACGCCTTGGCCTCCAGACAGGGGCCCTCCTTGGCCTCCAGACAGGGGCCCTCCTTGGCCTCCAGACAGGGGCCCTCCTTGGCCTCCAGACAGGGGCCCTCCTTGGCCTCCAGACAGGAGCCCTCCTTGCCTTCCCCCTGACGCTAATGCCTTCCACCAACTAGGACAGAAATCCTCTATGCATGACTCATTCTCTGCAACAGTATGATTCAACACACACACACACACACACACACACACACACACCACACACACACCCTCTGGAGCAGGGTTGCGTTGAGGGACAGGGGGGGGGGGGGATGCGTGACAACTGGCCAGGGTTTACACCGCACTTCGTTACATCTCCCCAACACGAGCGTTATCAAGTCTTGCCTTGGCTGCGGCGACCCACGGCGAGCTGGAAATTTATGGTGATAAGCGTCACTAAATGTCCCGCGGGCACGTAAGGTTGCATGTTTTACGCCGCCATTAGCCTCCCAAGCCAGGCTAAAATTGCGGGGCCATTGTACACGACAACGCCGCCAATACCATAAAGAAGACTTAAAACGCGGCTCCCGGGCGGCGTGACGGCCGGAATACCCACTCCGGTAACACTCACGACACGGCCGCCCGCAGGCCTGTCATCATGAGGCGGCGCGGGACCTCCCCTCTCCGGGCTCACAGGTGTCCTTACGCCTCGCCGCCAGGGATCAATGGTGCCACCAGGAGCCTCCTCCTTCGCTGATGAGGAACGTCCCCTCGGCGGTGCGACATCGGAGTGTGTTATCGCGGCCACAAACCAGCGTGACGCACACCGACCCCCGTCCCAGTCTGTCAAGCTGCTTCACTATAATGGCGCATACCGTGATACAAAATGGTAAAATGCTCGTCAAAAGCGCCTGAACATGGCCCACCACAAAGGTGTAACTGAGAACATTTGCCGAGGACTAAGAGGCTTCCAGCAGCCAACACTTCCGCGCCGCAGGTCACAGCCAGGTAGCCGCCGTCTCCACGGGGAGGACACCACCGCAGGCCCGGCCAGCTGACCCGCCATAGTCCTCCGCGACAATCGCAAACTCGCACATCAACAAAGGCTGATGTCTAACAACAAAGAAACCTCTTGTGCTATTTGCAAAAATACCTTAGTTAACAATGTAAGCAAAAACACCCTCCCGCCTTCGTCGGGCAAGCACTCGCCGCGCCATCAGGTAGCTCCGTCCCTGCCCTGCGGCGGGGGACCAAGTGTGGCGCTGCTGCCACTGCCAGCCCAACACCTTGGCTTGGTCACCTTCGAGGCTATCACATCTGTCATCTTTCTGCGTCTTCCCTACACAAGTACACCCGTATGCATAACAGTATACAAGTACACCCTCTGAGCTCACCTGCCTGTGTTCCCCCGCACATGTGTGAACCCCATTGTCTTATACACATGTCAGGCAACCCCGCACCTGCATTCTTGCCTCGCAGCAACACGTCAACATACTTGTACTCTCTGTCTCTTTCTCTCTCTCATATGCAATCCTGTCCCTGAAGAGCCACCATGGCGGCACGACACATGTGTGGAAATTATTTTTCATCTCCACCCGAAGCAGCAGCAGCCACAGCGACGTTGGCGTGCGGGCGCGAGGAGCTGCCTGATGAAAGGGTCAGCATTCCAGGGGCTGCCGCTTCACCCTGGCCAACAAGACCCCTGGCATTCCCACCGCGCCTGCCCTTGCCAATTCTTCTGCTTGAGGAATTACGGAGGAAGAGAGGAGGGGAGGAGGTGGAGGAAGGGAAGACTAGGGAAAAAGAGTAGGTGGTGCAATATCGTGCAGCCTTTCCCCCTTGGCACTCTATCACAGCCGCGTGGGAGGTGCACTAAACATCTCATAAAAGTGCACCAACACTTTCACCTGGGCCGTAAACGAGAAGGGTTGAGGCAAGGATGCTGGTCACCGGTGGGAGGAGGAGAGGTAGTGAGTGACCAGGTGGAGGAATGAGAGGCAGGGGACAACGACAGCTGCAAGAGAGGTTGTCAGTGAGAAGCGATGCCGACAGTGGTGGTGGTAGTGAAGGTGGGTTCGCCTGGGTTATGGTACGAAAGGTACATTGCCGCTCTTGCCATCACCACAGCCCCACAAGACGCCGCTTCCCTCCCAGACTTGACACAACGGCGTGCTCAGACAATGGGAAACTTGATTTGACTTTACATGCGTGGGTCGGCGGAACGCTTTAACTGATAGTACTGTAAATACCATAAGGACCACTTCCTACTTTACGGTACAGCTCTTGATACCACTTAGCAGGTCTCTGTAGCACACACACTGCTTACAGAAGTCGAGCGGCCATGAAATTTATTGCAAACTGGAAATGCATGCCAGATACACTATAGCTTCTCTTCGGCGGTACATAAGTACATTTCAGTTTATCACTCGCGGGGCCACATACCCTCGTGACCCAGTACCCTATCGAAAGACAAAGAAGCTATACCGTAAGTACCTTCCAGCCAGCACGATCAGCCTTCTCTGTGACGCCTTTCTTTGCCACGTCATTATCCGGCAACAAACACCGTCACCGCTACATGGACGTCATTATCCGGCAACAAACACCGTCACCGCTACATGGACGTCATTATCCGGCAACAAACACCGTCACCGCTACATGGACACACGCAGCCTCGGGTATTCGCATAGGCATACAAATAAAAACTTGAAACTCTATGAGCCTCTCGCCGCCACATTGAAACAAGCTGAATTGGAAGGAACGCGTCATTACCACATACGAAAGGGACTAAAGCAAGGGTTTAACTTAATAACAAGCCGCTTGTTTACTCCATATAGCAATGATTGACTAGTTAGAGGTCACATATATGGAGCCCTACAAGTATTGATATAACGATAAGATATAAATCAGAGGCAATATAATCCGTATGTCCTTTAATTAAAGAGACATGCGGTGAATTGTTATGTAATCAACAGGAACAGTTATCACGCTAAGGCTTCGCTATAGATCCATGTACACGCGCGCCAAGAGGGACTATTGCAACATATATAGGTACTCAGGAGGGACTATTGCAACATATATAGGTACTCAGGAGGGACTATTGCAACATATATAGGTACTCAGGAGGGACTATTGCAACATATATAGGTACTCAGGAAGGACTATTGCAACACATATAGGTACTCAGGAGGGACTATAGCAACATATATAGGTACTCAGGAGGGACTATTGCAACATATATAGGTACTCAGGAGGGACTATAGCAACAGATATAGGTACTCAGGAGGGACTATAGCAACATATATAGGTACTCAGGAGGGACTATTGCAACACATATAGGTACTCAGGAGGGACTATTGCTTTCTAACCAATATTTGACTAACCAATCTTTTATAGATATGACCTGTTTAGAATCCTTGTCGACTAACTAATTTGGTATATTAAGTCACTTTTCGTAATTTTATGGCTAACAGACGATTTTATATAGCCAAGGAAAGATCTGGGCGTGAAGGGGTAGTGAAGTAGTAGTGTCTATGCAGCGCCTCTGTTACAGGCTCACAGCACCTCCCTTAGCGTACCACGTAGCGTGATCAAGTTCCTTTAAAACGTACCCAAGGATGTGGAATAGACCGCTTTACCTCATGCCGCCCAGTCCGCTAGTCAGTCCGTCTGTCTGTGTGTACGCTAGTCAGTCCGTCTGTCTGTGTGTACGCTAGTCAGTCCGTCTGTCTGTGTGTACGCTAGTCATTCCGTCTGTCTGTGTGTACAATAGTCAGTCCGTCTGTCTGTGTGTACGCTAGTCAGTCCGTCTGTCTGTGTGTACGCTAGTCAGTCCGTCTGTCTGTGTGTACGCTAGTCAATCCGTCTGTCTGTCTGTACACTAGGCACCACACACCAAAACACCTACATAACTCACCACAGTCACCACAGCCACATCAATGCCAAAATAACACCAAATAACATGATAGATACCGTTACTGAAAGAAAAAAATCATTTACCTCTTACCAAACTTCATGCATAAATTACTCCTTCTCCTTCCCTTCCCTTCCTCCTCCTACCCTTACCCCTTCCCTTCCCTCCTCCTACCCTTACCCCTTCCCTTCCCTTCCCCTACCCTCGCCCCTGCCCTTCCCCTTCCTCCTCCTATCCTCACCCCTTCCCTTCCCCTCCCCTTCCTCCTACTCTCGCCCCTTCCCTTCCCTTCCCCTACCCTCACCCCTTCCCTTCCCTTCCCCTACCCTTACCCCTTCCCTTCCCTTCCCCTACCCTCGCCCCATTCCAGGAAGCCGAAAGGGAATAACACGAGCCCCTGCATGAATAATTAAATACACAAATAAACAAGACGGTGTTGTGGTGGTAACAGCTTCCTGCCTTTCCACGCCGCTCTCCCACACATACATACTTAAATGGCTTCAAATAATTAGCTAATAAAAGACAGACGGACGGTGGGGAGAGGGGAGTGCCCAGGGAGGGGGGGAGGGAGGCTGGTGGGTGCCTAGGTGGTGGTGGGGAGAGGGGAGTGCCAAGGGAGGGGGGAGGAGGACTGGTGGGTGCCTGGGTGGTAGTGGGGAGAGGGGAGTGCCAAAGGAGGGGGGAGGAGGACTGGTGGGTGCCTGGGTGGTGGTGGGGAGAGGGGAGGGCCAAGGGAGGGGGCGAGGGGGACTGGTGGGTGCCTGGGTGGTGGTGGGAGAGGGGAGTGCCAAAGGAGGGGCGAGGGGACTGGTGGTGCCTGGGTGGGGTGGGAAGGAGTGCCAAAGGAGGGGGAGGGAGACTGGTGGGTGCCTGGGTGGTGGTGAGAGAGGGGAGTGCAAAGGAGGGGGGAGGGGGACTGGTGGGTGCCTGGGTGGTGGTGGCCCGATAAGCTTTCTCTCTCTCTCATTGTTAACTTGTCCTATTTAGTTCTACAAGCTTTATTTTACAATCTCTAATGATGTTGCTTTGTTCTCTCTCTCTCTCTCTCTCTCTCTCTCTCTCTCTCTCTCTCTCTCTTCTCCTCTCTCTCTCATTAACTAGTCTTATTTCGTTCTACAGCGTTCTTTAACTATTTCTAATGATGCTGTCATAACCTCTCCTCTCCTCTCTCTCTCGTCCTCTCTCTCTCTCTCTCTCTCAGTAGTCGTGCACGCCTTTGTCTCCCTCCGTTCATTCCGTCACACCGAACCTGCACCACACACACACACACACACACACACACCAAACAACAACAAACTCACTAAACCCAGCAGCTTACACCACTATAATACACAGGTCTTGTCTATGTATCTCTGCAATGCTACACAGACGTAGAACCTGGCTATTGGCTGTTTATAGTACTGGTCCTGGCTATTGGTTGTTTATAGTACTGGTCCTGGCTATTGGGTGTTATAGTACTGGACCTGGCTATTGGGTGTTATAGTATGGTCCAGGCTATGGGTTTATAGTACTGGTCCTGGCTATTGGTTGTTTATAGTAGCTGGTCCTGGCTATTGGGGTTATAGTACTGGTCCTGGCTATTGGGTGTTTATAGTACTGGTCCTGGCTATTGGCTGTTTATAGTACTGGTCCTGGCTATTGGTTTTTTTATACTGGTCTGGCTATTGGTTTGTTTATAGTACTGGTCCTGGCTATTGGTGTTTATAGTACTGGTCCTGGCTTATTGGTGTTTATATATGTCCTGGCTATTGGTGTTTATAGTACTGGTCTTGGCTATTGGTTGTTTATAGTACTGGTCCTGGCTATTGGGTGTTTATCAGTACTGGTCCTGGCTATTGGTGTTTATAGTCGTGGTCCGGCTATTGGTTGTTTATAGTACTGGTCCTGGCTATTGGTGTTATAGTACTGGGCCTGGCTATTGGGTGTTTATAGTACTGGCCTGGCTATTGGGTTTATAGTACTGGTCCTTGGCTATTGGTTGTTATAGTACTGGCCTGGCTATTGGTTGTTTATAGTACTGGACCTGGCTATTGGCTGTTTATAGTACTGGTCCTGGCTATTGGTTGTTTATAGTACTGGACCTGGCTATTGGCTGTTTATAGTACTGGTCCTGGCTATTGGTTGTTTATAGTACTGGGCCTGGCTATTGGCTGTTTATAGTACTGGTCCTGGCTATTGGTTGTTTATAGTACTGGACCTGGCTATTGGGTGTTTATAGTACTGGTCCTGGCTATTGGTTGTTTATAGTACTGGACCTGGCTATTGGGTGTTTATAGTACTGGTCCTGGCTATTGGTTGTTTATAGTACTGGTCCTGGCTATTGGTTGTTTATAGTACTGGACCTGGCTATTGGGTGTTTATAGTACTGGTCCTGGCTATTGGCTGTTTATAGTACTGGTCCTGGCTATTGGGTGTTTATAGTACTGGTCCTGGCTATTGGTTGTTTATAGTACTGGACCTGGCTATTGGTTGTTTATAGTACTGGACCTGGCTATTGGGTGTTTATAGTACTGGGCCTGGCTATTGGTTGTTTATAGTACTGGACCTGGCTATTGGGTGTTTATAGTACTGGTCCTGGCTATTGGGTGTTTATAGTACTGGGCCTGGCTATTGGGTGTTTATAGTACTGGTCCTGGCTATTGGTTGTTTATAGTACTGGTCCTGGCTATTGGGTGTTTATAGTACTGGTCCTGGCTATTGGGTGTTTATAGTACTGGGCCTGGCTATTGGGTGTTTATAGTACTGGGCCTGGCTATTGGCTGTTTATAGTACTGGTCCTGGCTATTGGCTGTTTATAGTACTGGACCTGGCTATTGGGTGTTTATAGTACTGGTCCTGGCTATTGGGTGTTTATAGTACTGGTCCTGGCTATTGGGTGTTTATAGTACTGGGCCTGGCTATTGGCTGTTTATAGTACTGGTCCTGGCTATTGGTTGTTTATAGTACTGGTCCTGGCTATTGGGTGTTTATAGTACTGGTCCTGGCTATTGGTTGTTTATAGTACTGGTCCTGGCTATTGGGTGTTTATAGTACTGGTCCTGGCTATTGGGTGTTTATAGTACTGGTCCTGGCTATTGGCTGTTTATAGTACTGGTCCTGGCTATTGGGTGTTTATAGTACTGGGCCTGGCTATTGGTTGTTTATAGTACTGGTCCTGGCTATTGGGTGTTTATAGTACTGGGCCTGGCTATTGGCTGTTTATAGTACTGGTCCTGGCTATTGGGTGTTTATAGTACTGGTCCTGGCTATTGGGTGTTTATAGTACTGGTCCTGGCTATTGGGTGTTTATAGTACTGGTCCTGGCTATTGGTTTATAGTACTGGACCTGGCTATGGTTGTTTTAGTACTGGACCTGGCTATTGGTTGTTTATAGTACTGGACCTGGCTATTGGTTGTTTATAGTACTGGTCCTGGCTATTGGCTGTTTATAGTACTGGTCCTGGCTATTGGTTGTTTATAGTACTGGTCCTGGCTATTGGTTGTTTATAGTACTGGTCCTGGCTATTGGGTGTTTATAGTACTGGACCTGGCTATTGGTTGTTTATAGTACTGGTCCTGGCTATTGGTGTTTATAGTATGTCCTGGTATGGCTGTTTATAGTACTGGTCCTGGCTATTGGTTGTTTATAGTACTGGTCCTGGCTATTGGGTGTTTATAGTACTGGTCCTGGCTATTGGGTGTTTATAGTACTGGTCCTGGCTATTGGCTGTTTATAGTACTGGTCCTGGCTATTGGTTGTTTATAGTACTGGTCCTGGCTATTGGTTGTTTATAGTACTGGTCCTGGCTATTGGTTGTTTATAGTACTGGTCCTGGCTATTGGTTGTTTATAGTACTGGTCCTGGCTATTGGTTGTTTATAGTACTGGTCCTGGCTATTGGTTGTTTATAGTACTGGGCCTGGCTATTGGTTGTTTATAGTACTGGACCTGGCTATTGGTTGTTTATAGTACTGGTCCTGGCTATTGGTTGTTTATAGTACTGGTCCTG
>JACEEZ010021522.1:226168-233668 GCA_016584305.1 Chionoecetes opilio | reverse complement strand
TGGTATATTAAGTGACTTTTTTTTATTTTATGGCTCGACAACATTTTTTTATGGCAAAGGAAAGATCTGGGTTATCGTGAAGGGGTTAAGCCGTGTTAGGGGGATCACAATAAGCTTCGGAATGCGTGGCTCAACTCCCATGCAGACCACCATTTCATCACACAACCCGCCAGCTGACATTCTAACCCCTTCACGCTCAGATCTTTCCTTGGCTATATAAAATCATCTGTTGCTAGCCATGATATTACGAAAAGTAACTGAATATACCAAATTAGTTAGTAGACAAGGATACTAAACAGGTCATATCTATAAAATATTGCTTATATTCATTAAAATCGTCTATAATGGTCACCAAATTACAATGGAAATTACGTTCTGGGCTTCAAAGGGTTACTTGATCCTACACAACTACATGTATAACACACGGTTTATGGAACTGTCGCCGATGGGAATTCTTGCCGAAACACCAACCTAGAACTCTCGTCGACGTGGAAATGTTAACCTAACCTGGAGAGTGGCACCTAATCTAACCTAACTGATCAAGCTAACGATAGTATTTCATCCCTGAATGCAGAAACGCGGGTAACACTTGATTAAATGTATATATTGGGTCCTGTAATATCAAGAATTGGAACACTCGACGACGGCGGCGAGAGTTCCGATCGGCGACAGTTCCAGGTACCTAACACACTCACATGAAAAAATATACAAAAGCGAAAAAATACACAAATGATTCAGTTCAAATAAAAGTGCGTGTGTGTGTGTGTGTGTGTGTTCATTGATTTCAAATAACAGTAACGTGTGTGACAATTAAGATTCCATGTCAACAAAACAAAAGAACAGATCAATCCATCATCAAGCCGAACCTAAATCAAGAAGTGTGGCGTTGTTCTAATCAAGACTCACCGCACTTCAATACAAATAACCGATGACGAAGCTTTTAAAACCCCTTCAGATCTTTCCTTAGCTATAAAAAATTGTACGTTGTCGAGCCATGAAATTACAAAACGTAACTAAATAAACCAAATGAGTTAGTGGGCAAGGATACTAAACAGGTCATATCTATAAAAACATGGCTTATATTCATACAAAATCATCTAATGGTGGTCAAATTACAATGAAAATTACGTTCTGGGCCTCAAGGGATTAAAAGGAGGCGATTATTCATGTACTACTACCTTCTTTCTTCCTTTCAAATAGAGATGGCGGCGTTGAAGACATAAGAACATAAGAAAATAAGGAAGCTAAGACACAATAGAGTCGGGAATATGACGCGAAGAGGAGCGCTTTTACACATCACACCACCACCATGTTCCCGTGAGAAGAAACGCTCTAGTCGCTCAGTCGAGTCGCACACACAAGCATGGACACCTGGTCGGCCCTGTACACCTATCCAGACGCTGTCCTATTGTCCTATTGAGCGTGTGGGGGCCCCTGAACCCGCCACCCTCTCATGACAACACAGGGGTGGGTATAGGGTATGATAGGACATAGGACACAGGGCAGGATAGGGGGGCGAGGGTATAGGACGGGGTGTGGGAAGGGTATGTACTCGATGGTACCTGGAACTGTCGCCGATAGGAATTCTCGCCGCCGTCGTCGAGTGTTCCAATTCTTGATATTACAGGACCCAATATATACATTTAATCAAGTGTTACCCGTGTTTCTGCATTCAGGGATGAAATACTATCGTTAGCTTGATCAGTTAGGTTAGATTAGGTGCCATTGTCCAGGTTAGGTTAAAATTTCCACGTCGACGAGAGTTCTAAGTTGGTGTTTTGGCGAGAATTCCCATCGGCGACAGTTCCATAAACCCTTCCTCTCCTCCTCGTCGTCCTCTTCTCCCTTAT
The DNA here is from genome assembly GCA_016584305.1 of Chionoecetes opilio. NCBI lineage: Eukaryota > Metazoa > Arthropoda > Malacostraca > Decapoda > Majidae > Chionoecetes > Chionoecetes opilio. Next base: position 231,818 of record JACEEZ010021522.1, on the reverse strand, counting down.
TTTTACTTTCAGCCTCTGTGTATCCTTTGTTACTTAGATAGGCTGAAGATTGATGCCGTTTTGTAATAAGTTTTTTTCTTATTCTTCATTTTCGTGTAAGTGTTTTTGCTTGTCTTGATAGTAGTGACCGAGAGAGAGAGAGAGAGAGAGAGAGAGAGAGAGAGAGAGAGAGAGAGAGAGAGAGAGAGAGAGAGAGAGAGAGAGAGAGAGAGAGAGAGAGAGAGAGAGAGAGAGGACACAAAGTAAACGTAGGGAATATAACAGATGAATCAAGTAGACAACATGTTCTTATCAAGGGAACGAGGTATCTTGATCGGACAAGTCCTATCATCTTTTTACTTGCCTTGCCTGTGTTCCCATTCACCCTATTTGTTTTCCACTTGTTTTTTTTACCTCCGCCAACGAAGTTGGAGGGGTTATGTTTTCACCCCGATCTGTCTGTCTGTCTGTTAGTGTACAGGCTTTCTCGAAAAGTTACAAATAGATTTGGACCAAACTCGGTATACCAAGTCTATTTGGTATAAGGAAGAACTGATTTAATTTTGGATGAAATCTATTGACAACTGTTGCCATGGCAACCAATTGAGGAAATATTCGGGCGGAGGTATGCGCTCTACTGAGTGCACCCCTCCCCCCCCCCGTTATTGCATGTTTTCCACTTCACTTGATCTCACTCCGTTTTTGGCTATCTTGTCTGATCGTTTCTCTCTCTTCTATCTCTATTTCTCTTTACGTTCACTGTTCTTCACTGGATTATTTACTTTTCATTTCGCTATCTATGAACAATACTCAAATCTTTGCAATAAATCATCGTTTGTGCCAGTGTTTATTCATCTCCTGTTCTATTCCATATACGTTTACTTTGTGTTCTCTCTCTCTCTCTCCTCTCTCTCTCTCTCTCCCGGTCACTACTATCAAGGCAAGCAAAAAAACTTCCACGAAAATGAAGATTAAGAAAAAAAACCAGATCCAAACGACATCAATGTTTCCTTCGGTCTATCTTGGTAACAATGAGGATAAAGAAAAAGTAAGAGGTAAGAAGGAAGAGTAAGGAAGATGAGGACGACGAGGAGGAAGGATGAGTATAACAATGAAGGATATGAGGAGGTCTTGACGAGAAAAAAGATAACTTGTTCCTACCACACCCCTTACTCTCCCCCTTTTCTTCTCATGCCCTGTCCCCTCTTCCCCCAGGTGAGGTTACCCCCTACCTGCCCTGCCTGCCCGGTACCTGGAACTGTCGCCGATCGGAACACTCGCCGCCGTCGTCGAGTGTTCCAATTCTTGATATTACAGGAGCCAATATATACATTTAATCAAGTGTTACCCGTGTTTCTGTATTCAGGGATGAAATACTATCGTTAGCTTGATCAGTTAGGTTAAGTTAGGTGCCATTGTCCTGGTTAGGTTAAAATTTCCACGTCGGCGAGAGTTCTAAGTTGGTGTTTCGGCGAGAATTCCCATCGGCGACAGTTCCATAAACCCAGCTATATACACGCCTTGTTAACCGAGCCAGCACACTCCCGCCCGCCACACCGAGGGTATTTATAGCAGCATCAAGCACGTGTTCTAGACTTCCTTGTTTTACACTAAGTCTTATTTACACATGACAAGTAGCATTTTTAAGTCAGGGAAGGTAATCAATCTATAGTAGAAACCTAATCATGCTCTCATCTGTCCTTGCAGCCTGTCTGTCTGTCTGTCTGTCTTTTTATTTTATTTTCACCATTAAAAAACAACGGGAGGTGAAGGTACCTGGTGCGTAAGGAAGGGAAGGAAGGAAGGAAAGGAAGGAAGGAAGGGGAGGAAGGAAGGGTGGAAGGAAGGGAGGGATGAGGGAGGGAGGGAGGGAGGGAGGGAGGGAGGGAGGGAGGGAGGGAGGGTAGGAAGGAAGGAAGGGGAGGAAGGAAGGGTGGAAGGAAGGGAGGGAGGGAGGGAGGGAGGGATGGATGAGGGAAGGAGGGTAGGAAGGAAGGAAGGGAAGGAAGGAAGGGTGGAAGGAAGGGAGGGATGAGGGAAGGAGTGTAGGTAGGAAGGAAGGAAGGGAGGGAGGGAGGGATGAGGGAAGGAGGGTAGGAAGGAAGGAAGGAAGGAATAAAGGAAAATAAGAGATAACATAACTTGCGAGGAAGGAAGGAAGGAAGGCCAATCTGTCTTTATCAGCCCCATGCTTGACTGCTTGTTCCCAGAGCTCACCAGCACAAGCACAGTATCCCTTTTATGTGATGTTTACAGCCTCGTCTGTATACTATCTCTCTTATCTATTATCTACACACACTCACATAATAAGTTTCTCTATTATGTCTGCTTCTTATCTTATCTGTCTCTCTGTCCTCCCGCCACATCAGTATTCTAATTAATAACACACTGTCCACCCTGCTTCCTACCTCTCCAGTGTCTGTCTGTCTGTCTGTCTGGTCCCAATCAAATGGCCTACTTATAATGTGTTTGGGTGAGAGACCAGTCACCTTCCCTTATCGAGCTTTATCTTAACACAAACACACACACACACACACACACACACACACACACACACACACACATACACATACACATAGGGATAAATACTGATACAGAGACAGAACCACACAAATATAGCTCGGGCTGTATGCTATAACTAGATGAATACACACAGTGACACACACACACACACACACAGGGATGAATATAGATACGGAGACAACCACACAAGTATAGCTCAGGCCCTGCTTATAGCCCTGTATGCTACAAGTAGATGAAAATAAACACACACACACACACACCTCATAGCTACCCAACCCTGCTGGAGCTGTCTCGGTGCTGTATCCTCCCGTCACTCCCTCCCTCACGACGAGGTTTCCCTTCCTCCCACAAAAACAAAATATAACAAAAACACAACATAAAAACAACCCCTGTATCCGCCGTCGCTCCCACACACTGAGGTGGGGGCGGGGACTGACTACAAGGGGGGGTGGGGACTGACTACAAGGGGGGGGGGGACTGACTATAAGGGGGGGTGGGGACTGACTACCCTTCCACCTCCTGCCGCTGCCCCACCCTCAGGAAGTTCCTCAATCCGCTTGGCCCGCCCGTGAGAACTCCAGCCGTTTTTAAGTTTCATTTTTTTTAAGTGACTCGTTTTTCTCTGCACTCGTCGAAATGGGGAATATCCGGGAGAGGGGAAGGAGAGGGGGCATTGAAGACCCCACCACTGCTACACCAGTACATGTGTGTTGGGGAGGTTGGGGAGGTGGGGGAGGTGGGGAATTCAAGGAGTGGTGGTGGTGGTGTTAGTGGGAGAAAAAACTTTGCTGACACTCTTTCCTCCTTATCTTTCCTTTTTTTTTAACTCTCCTTCCTTCACTCGTCTCCAAGTTTCCCTTATTGTTCTCTTTTCCTTCCGTGTTAGTGTGTGTGTGTGGTGTGTGTGTGTGTGCGCGCGGGAAGGGAAAGGAAAGAACAACAAAGGAACCTAAACAGAAAACGGGTTAAAAAAAGGAGGGAAAACTACACCAGAACACTGAAACAATCTACCATGTTCCACTTTCATTTTTTCCTCTTCAGCTTCCGCTTTAATAAAAATAAAAGTAGAACGTTGTCATAATAGGAAAAGTTCTGAGTGTTCTTTTCCCTTCCTCTTTTATCTTATTACTTGTGAGTTTTATTTCTTTTTTGTCGCTCTTTGTTCGAAACGATGATAGTTTGCTTGTCTTTATAGCTAGCTGTTCGTGGACTCGGGGGGGGGGGGGGAGGAGAGAGAGAGAGAGAGAGAGAGAGAGAGAGAGAGAGAGAGAGAGAGGAGAGAGAGAGAGAGAGAGAGAGAGAGAGAGAGAGAGAGAGAGAGAGAGAGAGAGAGAGAGAGAGAGAGAGAGAGAGAGAGAGAGAGAGAGAGAGAGAGAGAGAGAGAGAGAGAGAGAGAGAGAGAGAGAGAGAGAGAGAGAGAGAGAGAGAGAGAGAGAGAGAGAGAGAGAGAGAGAGAGAGAGAGGAAGAGAGAGAGAAGAGAGAGAGATAGAGAGAGAGAGAGATAGATAGATAAGATAGATAGATAGATAGATAGATAGATAGATAGATAGATAGATAGATAGATAGATAGATAGATAGATAGATAGATAGATAGATAGATAGATAGATAGATAGATAGATATAGATAGATAAGATATAGATAGATAGATAAGATATAGATAGATAAGATAGATAGATAGATAGATAGAGAGAGAGAGAGAGAGAGAGAGAGAGAGAGAGAGAGAGAGAGAGAGAGAGAGAGAGAGAGAGAGAGAGAGAGAGAGAGAGAGAGAGAGAGAGAGAGAGAGAGATATCACTACCACATTCTCAACCACCCCTGTTGCACCCAAGCTCAAGGTCTGATAACAGGCAAGGGAAAGCAAAGTGAATCCTATTGTCCTGTCCCGGAGGCATATTCCCGTTGTCTGGAAGAGTATGTGGGATTTACTCTTGAACACGTCAGATTAGATTACGGTCAGGGTAGATTATAATTACATCCCCTGACCCTGATAACTTTGCATGGGAATCACAATGAGGGTATTTTCGAGAATATCCTATAGTTAGTTTCGGAGCTACAGCCAAGCGTCTTCACTGGGAAACCACAGACTCGCATAGAGAGAACGGGAATATGCGTCCCGGAATCAAAATGAAAAGGAAAACCCATAACAGTCTTCAAAGGTATTCAGTCCTCATTCCCAGAGGAGACAAGGCAAACCAGGCAGACACCGATAGCCCGATACCCAATCGTGTTATATTTTGCTTTTACAATAGCCTCGAAAATGAGCTTCGTAACTATTGATTGATTTAATGCCTAGAAAGGTGAATGTGCCAGACATCAGAGGTCATATGGCACTATGGCAAAGCATATAAAGGGTCAGGGTTAAAGAATAATAGTGAAACGATGAGGGAAGGGGAAAGAACGGAATGTTACAGCAGGATGGTTAGATCAGATGTAGGATGTGGATTTGTTGGAGGAAGGAGGTTACATTTTCCTATTACTATCGAAGGAAAATGATGCTTACGTGATCTGATACACGCTTCGTTTTCTGCGGAGCGTGAGATAACGATTGGTAATCTCTAACAATATTAATTATTATCGAAGCTAAAATTAATAAACGATAGCGAAGTTTTCATCTTAGCTTTGAATTCACTTGGTATCTACATTAAAAATATAAGGCATGATTTTATTGAGGGAGTTTTTATGATTTCTGATTAAGATGCAATTTGATGAAACGAAAAAGAATGACGCTATGGGAACTATGGAATATTTCAGCTCATTCCTGACTAAAAGTGGTTAAACGTCACAATATACTTTTAAATAACAGTCCTCAACCTGTAGCCAGTTCCTCTCTATATACGTATAGTGGAATTATTTAACCCCTTCACGTCCAGATCTTTCCTTTACCATAAAAAATTGTATGTTGTCAAGCCATAAAATTACGAAAAGTAACTTAATATACCAAATTAACTAGTGGACAAGGATACTAAACAGGTCATATCTATAAAAAAAAAACATTGCTTACCTATATTAATTCAGAATAATCTAATGGTGGTTAAATTACAATGAAAATTACGTTATGTGTCTCAAGGGGTTAATGCAATCGTCGAGTGGCCAAAGACTTCCCACATGCTGCTTATCAACCTCACCTTCGAGTGCGAGTGCCTTGG
>JACEEZ010021522.1:181168-221168 GCA_016584305.1 Chionoecetes opilio | reverse complement strand
ACACTGTATCATCCATCACGATATTAATGACTTGTGGCAGTTCTCTGTATGAATGTGAAATCATGTACGTAATGGGTTTTGCTACTGTTCAAAGTTAACTTATTACTCTTTATCCATATTAATGTTTTTTCATTCTTTATTCTTGTCTTGCAGTATATATGTACAAGACTACTCTATAGAGTAGTCTTGTACATATGCAGGTCTTTCCCTTGAAAAATATTATTGGTGTCGTCAGCAAATAAAATAAACTTTAATTTCTCACTACAGCGTATGATATCATTGATAAATATTAAAAATAAAATAGAACCCAAAATTGACCCTTGAAGTACACCACAGGTAACTCATTTCTTGGGAGATATTGCATTATTATACGTCGTGTATTGCTGTCTATTACTTCAATAGATTTTGAACCATGCCTGTGTTGACCCACGAACTCCATAAACCGAGTTATTGTAGCAACATTGAGTGTAAGAGTGTCTCAAAAGCCTTGGAGAGATCACAGAATACAGTGACATGAAACATCTTATTATGTAAAGCATTATAAATATTCTGAGATAGGTCATGGATCGCCAGCACTGTTGAGCATTTGGCTGGAAACCCATCTTGACAGTCTGTTAGTGGTGAATGTTGAGTTAAGTATAAGTAGTCCATTAATCCAAGGCAAACAATCTTTTCAAAAATCTTACTGAATGTTGGTCAAATTGATATTGGTCTATAGTTTGTACATTGTGATTTATTATCTTTTTTGTGGACTGTTAATACTTTTGCTATTTGAAGTTGCCTGGGAAAGGAGCCTTTGTGGAAAGATTTATGAATCATGTGCACAAGGAAGGGCGAAACTTCATCAGAACATTATTGAATTACTCTAATGCTGACATCATCATGTCCAGGGGATGTTACCTTCACATTTATTATGAGAGAGAGAGAGAGAGAGAGAGAGAGAGAGAGAGAGAGAGAGAGAGAGAGAGAGAGAGAGAGAGAGAGAGAGAGGAGAGAGAGAGAGAGAGGAGAGAGAGAGAGAGGAGAGAGAGAGAGAGAAAGTGGCGTAGCTAAGGGGGGGCACGTGCCCCCCACTGGCCATGACTGCTGTATTCTGTACAATGTTCTATTTATTACCCATCACTGATCTGATCTCAACTAAGAATATACCCTTATACCTTTCTATGTAACAGCAGAGTGGCCCCTAAAGCTCCGCTTTCCTAGTGCCCCCCCACTCATAGATACCTAGCTATGTCACTGTGAGAGAGAGAGAGAGAGAGAGAGAGAGAGAGAGAGAGAGAGAGAGAGAGAGAGAGAGAGAGAGAGAGAGAGAGAGAGAGAGAGAGAGAGTTGAAGCAACTTGCAAAAGTGCAGCAGCCAAGGTCAGACAGGAGCCCCCACGTGTAGCTACTCACCTGATATAGACGACTTGGCCGCCGTTGACCACTCTCCTCCAGCCGAAGGGCACGACGAGCGGAATAAAGTTTTTGTTGTCTGGCCCCCCAGGCACCGTAGGGGCTCCCACAGGCATGGTGCCACACATGGGGTTGGCCACACCCATGGGGGCACCTGGAATACCCATCATGTTGACATGACTCATGTTGGAGGCGTCCATCTTGGCTCCCACGGGAACCATGGTCATGCCATCCTGCACGGAACCCCCCATCATGAGTGGCTGCTGCTGCTGCTGCTGCTGGGGATCTGGACCCATGGTGCCAGGCGCTATTTGCTGCTGTTGTTGTTGCGAGTGATTGTTCTGCATGGCTACCATGTTTGCAGCGTGACCCGTGCTGTGGCCGCCCACCATAAGGTTACCCTGTCCCACAACACCGTAGCCATAGCCGGGCTGGTACTGTCCACCCATCACATTCCCACACTGTTGCTGGCCATTGTTCATTCCTTGTCCTTGCATCACATTCATGTTATGACTTTGCATAGAGTTCATGCCAGGCTGACCTGCCACCATATTCATACTCTGACCTTGCATTGTGTTGGCATTGTTCACACTAGTATTTTGTCCATGCATTGCATTGGTCCCTTGTCCCTGAAACACGCCCCCAGCTGGCATCGAATTCAGTCTTTGTGCACTATTCACATTCACTCCTTGCCCTTGCTGCGGCAAATTCATGTTCTGCCCCTGAACGTACTGGTACTGCTGCTGCATTATCTGCAGCTGCCCACTCTGCATCTGCACATGCTGCACTGTGTTCACATGATGGAAGGCCTGCACTAAGTTTTGATTGTTGAACACTCCACTTTGATTCATCCCACACGTGTTATTGCCACCAGACGACTGACAGGCCGTGTAGTTTGGGTAACAGTTATAACTGTTTGGATTCATAGTCTGCATATTGTTACCGATGTACTGTGAATTATTTATCAGGCTGACTTGGTACTGCTGAGAGTTATTCAATGGATTACTCGATGGTTGTTGCTGTTGTTGTTGCTGCTGCAGCTGTTGTAGTTGTTGTTGTTGTTGTTGTTGTTGTTGTTGCTGTTGTTGTTGCTGCTGCTGCTGTGTATGCTGATGCTGAGTGTGTTCTACTTGACTATCAGAACTTAAACTACTACAACTAGATTCAGCTGTCTCTGATCTCACAGAGTCACACCGGGAACTGGTTCTTGGCCGTGCTACTACGATACTGCTGCTAGTGTTATTGTTTGTATTACTGTTGCCCATTGTGCTATTGTTGCAGGTGTTGCTAGTCACCAGCTGGCTATTCATCACTTGTGAATTGCTCACCGCGGGGTTGGCGGCGGCATTGTTTACTTGCATCATGACACCATTCTGCACGTAGCCATTCATCGCACCCATCACATTCACCGGGTTGTGCGGTTGCTGCTGCTGCTGATGATGATGTTGTTGTTGTCCCTGCTTTTGTTGTTGTTGATGCTGTTGTTGACTTCTTGCTGCTGCATGCTGCTGCTGCTGCTGCTGCTGTGCTTGCTGTGCTTGCTGCGTTTGTTCAGCAGCACGCACAGTGACGGTGGCGACAAAATTGCCCCCTGGCAGGTACTGCAACTGTTGTGGTGTGTGACTTGTTGGAAAGCAGTTGCCATTTCCATCAAAGCCATTCATTTTATTCATTATTAACTGCTGTTGCGGATGAAGGTTGCCATTCATCTGCATGTTGTAGTTTGGCGGCGGCTGCTGCTGCTGCTGCTGCTGCTGCTGCTGCTGCTGATGGTGATGATTATGATGGTGCTGATGCTGGTGCACTGGGTTGGTGAGCCTGAATCCATTGACCATATGGGGGTTGGTGGGCTTGACCGGGTGGGGGGTGATCATGGGGCGGTGTTGTCCTGGTCCCCCCCCCGGCCCCATCGGCCCACCTCCCTCACCTGCCACATACACCACCACATTGTGTGGTGGCTGCAGCTTACTTCCACCACTCTCTGCTGGTGCCTGGGACATGCTGAGCTGGCCCCATCGGCACCATCACGTGTCTGGAAGAAAAAAAACACCAAAAGATTACTTCAGTTTGTCAATAAAATGTTTGTCAGCTACTGCAGTATGCAACAGCTGAGGACCTCTGTCACACAGCTGTGAGCTCTGCTAGGCCTGATTTACATACACAAAAATATAAATATATCTATATACATAAGATAGAAATATACTGCACACAAGTGCTTGTAAACAAACGATTGAGGCACTGAGAGCCACAAGGTCTCAAGGTGAATGGGGACTGGTGACAAGTGGAGTTCCACAAGGGTCTGTTTTGGGTCCATTACTATTTTTGATTTACATCAACGACTTGGATAGTGGGATTAGCAGTGATATCAGCAAGTTTGCTGATGATACTAAGGTAGGTAGGATTATTGGATCACAGTCTGATGTAAACCTGTTGCAGGGAGACTTAGATAAACTAGTCAGATGGCAGATGAAATTTAATATTGATAAATGTAGCGTTATGAATGTTGGTAGAAAAAACCCTGGTAATAGATACACCATACGCAATGTATCGCTGAAAAGATCAGAAGGTGAAATAAATCTTGGAGTGAGGGTGAGCCCAGACCTCCGACCTAGGAAACAATGTATTGAGGCTAGAAATAGAGCTAATAGACTGTTAGGATTCATTACCAGAAGTGTTAAAAGTAGAAGTGCAGAAATTATTCTAAAGCTTTATCTGGCTCTAGTCAGACCTCACCTAGACTATGCGGTTCAGTTTTGGTCTCCATATTACAGGATGGATATAGCCTAGTTAGAATCAGTGCAGAGAAGGATGACCAAAATGATTCAAGGGATGCGTAACTTTAGTTATGAGAAGAGATTGCAGCTATTAAAATTACACTCACTCGAGAGACGCAGAGTAAGGGGCGATCTGATAGAAGTTTTTAAGTGGATAAAGGGATTTAATAAAGGAGAGGTAGGAAAAGTTCTTACGGCTTTTAACCAGGGTAGAACAAGAAGTAACGGATTCAAGCTGGAAAAGCGTGGATTTAAAAAAAGAAATAGGGAAAAACTGGTTCACAAATAGGGTGGTGAATGATTGGAATGGTCTCAGTAGACAGGTAGTTAGTGCGGAGTCATTAGGGAGCTTTAAAAGGGAGCTGGATAGGTTCATGGATGGGGATGAAAGGTGGATGTAGGTAGGTAGTGTTAGGTAACAGGAACTACCACGTGTAGGCCTCACGGCCTCTTGTAGCTTCCTTATTTTTTTATCTTCTTATGTCTCCAAACTCCTCTATATATATATAATAAAAAAAAAAAAAAAAAAAAAAAAAAAAAAAAAAAAAAAAAAAAAAAAATTCTTGAAAATAAATCATACCATCAGAATCTGGCGGGGAAAAAAAAAAAAAAAAAAAAAAAAAAAAAAAAAAAAAAATATGAAGGAAAAAAATAATATCAGAAAAAAATTAATTACTCACTGTATCAAAATTGGAACCGAAAATAGAAAGAGCAAAATTCTTCGAAAAAAGTCTTATAGCTACCATCAGAATTTGACATATAAAAACAAAAGAAACTAAAAATATGAAGGAAAAAATAATATCAGGGAAAAAAGTTTATTACTCACTGTATCAAAATTGGAACCGAGAATAGAAAGAGCAAAATTCTCGGAAAAAAATCATATCCCATCAGAATCTGCCGTATAAAACCAAAAAAATTTAAATATGAAGGTAGAAAATAATATCAGGACAAAAAGTTAATTACTCGCTGTATCAAAATTGGAACCAAAAATAGAAATCAATCCATCATTGGGGGCATACGCCGGGGGGCACGTTGCCTCGCCCACCCTACGCCGCCACTCCCGGGGGTCACCACGCGCGAGTTCCCATGCAGGCTCCTTTCCCATACCAAGCAGCTCTCGACAACAAGCATCAACTTGCCCCAGCCACGAGTCTTGTGGGCGCCCCCTTGGCCTCCTCCACGCCGGATTGTCTCTTACAGATACAACCCGATGGGAAGGTTCGGTTTCAGGGTAGCGTGCCACATGCCCATATAGCCGAAGTTGGCGCTGACGGACTATGCAGGTAATAGGCCTCGATTCAGTCTCACGGTGCAATCGTTGATTTGACACATTATCATCCCAGCGATACCCCATGATTCTGGGAAGACACTTATTACCAAAGGCATCGATTAGTCTCTTCAAGTCGCTATTTAGTGTCCATGTCTCACAACCATAGAGTAAGACAGGGATCACAAGCGACTTGATGCTCCGGGTCTTTGTCCTCCTGCACAAGTAACGACAACGCCAAATACTCCTGCTGAGCGAGTCCATAACACCGTGGGTATGCCAATCCGCCGTAAGACTTCTTGACGTGACCCGCCGTCATTATGGACTGCGCTACTAAGGTATGTAAAACTTTCCAAGATCTCAATGTCCTCGCTGCACGCATGAACAGACTGTACTGTTTCATCTAGTAAGCCTCCAAACACCTGGACCTTGGTCTTAAGCCAGGAGACCTCAAGTCCCAAAGGCTTTGCCTCCTCGTGCAGCGCCTCGAGAGCCATCACCAGGACCTCCAGCGACTCAGCAAAGATTACTGCATCATCGGCAAAAACAAGATCAGTGATCTTGGTGTTGCCGAGGGATGCTCCACAATCACTTTGATCTACAACTTTGCCCAATACCCAGTCCATACAAGTGTTAAAAAGTGATGGGGCAAGGACGCACCCTTGCCTCACTCCTGTATTCACAGGAAAGAAGCTGGATACACCTCCGTCACACTTCACAGCACTCTCAGTCCCAGAGTACAGACCAGTCATCAAACCAACTTTAGGACAATAAAGACGTCTTCAATTTTTTTTCCCCCCTTCTTGGTGGTACAGTAAACCCTCACTTTATCTAACCAATTTGGGGGAAGGTAAGATAAAGGTAAAGATGGGAGCATACGCTAGGCTGCGAGTGGCATTCAGTGCTCATCTCCGTGGCATTAGCCCTTAGAGCCTGTGGTGGGTGAGGACCTGATACCCCGGGACACAGGGCTAGTGTGACACCCGGGTTACCACCGTTACCTTCCCCAAGTTACCCCAGGTACCCATTTATCAACCCTGAAAGGAAGGAAGAACAGCTGGGTTGGCTGGTCGCCGGCTTGCCCTGGCCCGGGATTGAACCAGGGCCCGCAGATTCTTAGCCAGGCACTCTAGCCACTGCACCACGGAGGCGACAAAAGGAAGGGGGGGACTTTATATCCGAGGGATCTGAACTTTTCTCATAACAAACTTTGTTCGTTATACGAGGTGAAAGTTCGCTATTTCCGATCATTTCCGGGTGAGGCAACGTGGTGAGGCACGGGAGGACGTGAGAGCAATTGTTTACAATCGGACAGACAAAGCTGGACTAATCACTCGTACGAATACATAAGAAACGTGTACAAAAATACACTAATAGAGAAGTATCAAGACAACTAGCGAACTAAATTGATCCACCCCCATTTTTTTCTTCTTTTACTGTCTTCTCTTCTTTATGGGGACTGGCAGCGGGAAACTTTTTATTACTAGATTTGTTTTTGCCCTTGGCCAAAAAATATGTTGCCAAAAAACCAGTGCATTTTACTCATGACATTGGATTTACTGGATTGATAGCAGGGACTAGTGGTTGGTTCAGGCCGAGTGTTCATTAAATGGAAGGGCTTTGGGTTACAGGTAAACAAAAAAAGTGTCTGTTAAACCCCCGCCCTGGAACCCCAAAAATTATATTACTAACCTAACCTCACTATACCCTACCCTAGGGTCTCTTGATGAAACAGGGTACCGCCATTCATAGGCTCTATGTTAAACGTTACTGGGCGCCATCTTAATGCCAGGGCCTCTCCGTTCCCTCGAGACCCGCGGAAGTTCTCGAGGCATGACCCCGCAGTACACACAACCCTCGTTTTCCCGGACCTCCATTTCCCGGACAAAATCCGAGGTCCAGGGATATGTCAGAGTCCCAGACAAATGCCTGGTCCAGTCCGTAAATCGACAAAGTTGTCCGGCGATCTGAGCGTCTCCTGTCAGTGGGGGTCAGTGTCCGCGCCTCCCGCCAGGTGGCAGCATGCTCAGCGGTCGTATTGTTTACATTTGGGCACACGACACTCACGGTTCACCTGCACCGCCTCCGTCAGTCCCCTGACCCCCACTGCCCTTGGTGCAGGAACATCTCTAGAGACTATTGAACACTTTCTGCTGCCTCCCGCCAAATGGCAGCATGCTCAGCGGTCATATTGTTTACATTTGAGCACACGACACTCACGGTTCACCTGCACCGCCTCCGTCAGTCCCCTGACCCCCCCACTGTTGCGGACTTTTGCGGTTACCAGATCAGTGCTCCCCCCTATTAGTCCGGGAAAACGAGGGTTGTGTGTATATCATGTTATACATGTATAAATGATGTACTGTTATCTTCGGAAATGTTTGTTCTATAAGTTTATCACATAAAACACCGTAAAACACATTAAATAAATGTCATTACGAGACTGAAGAAATATGCATGAACTTAAAATTCACTTAAACTCGTCGTCATGTAAAACTTTGTGAGACAACATATAAGATGGAAGATATCAATAGAAGCAGAATTTTATTAGCTTTCCATTGACATATTTCGTTTTCTGATAAATGAATTACCACCATGCATAAATTAGCATTAACTAAATAAATCGCCACGCCGGCCACTCTCTCTCTCTCTCCAAGACTATGTGCTACCGCCAAGTGGGGAGGCAGCAGCAGAGTGGTTAGCGCCTCCGATTGGCATTCTCGGTGACCCGAGTTCGATCCCCGAAGAAACCCAAAACCCTTCTGCGTCGAGTGGCCTAAGAACACCCACATGCTCTGCCCATTAACTCTACCTTCGATTGCGAGTGCATCGGAGGACACAGGGGGGCGGCATGAGCCTCTAATCACAGGCGTCACTATAAAAATCCTGCCTGCGCCACTACGGGTGAGGACCAACCATCACAGCCCTCAAATGAACCTCCAGAGCCTACCATCCGAGCCCTGGGTCACCACTGCCTACAGGCGCTATAGGACCTCATCTCAGCTCTGTATCCAAAAGGTTACGCTAGACTTTGAGCAGGGAGTGTGGGCAGCTGTTCGTGAGGTTTTGCCAGATGTGGAGATCCAGGGAGGTGTCTTTCACTGGACTCAAGCTGTATTGAGGAAGGTAGTGGATCTTGGTTGTAAAGTGCCCTTCCAAACCTCTGGTGCTATACATGAGTACAGTAAAACCTCTCATATTCGGACTAATTGGGCCAAGGAGTGGTACGAGTAATGCAAGGATCCGAATAATGGGGGGATTATATAGGGGGGGATATGTATATAAAAAAAAAAAAAAAAAAAAAAAAAAAAAAAAAAAAAATCTAGGTGATACATAATTAGCTAGGAAATCGCCCCGTAAAAAAAAAAAAAAAAAAAAAAAAATCTAGGGTTATATATTAGCTAGGAAATTTTGACCCCTTAAAAAAAAAAAAAAAAAAAAAAATCTAGGTGTAGTATATATATAGCTAGGAAATTTTGACCCCTAAAAAAAAAAAAAAAAAAAATGGGAGGTCCGAATTATGTCAAAGTCCGAATAATGAGGGTCCGAATACGAGAAGTTTTACTGTATACCATATCAGGCAGTTCCTTGCACTACCCTTCCTCCCGGCACAGCACATCCCAGCAATGTTTAAAACCCTAGCTGACAACGCCACTCCTCCTGCAGCCACTGGTGGATTACATCAGGACAGCTTGGCTCCATAACCCTACGTGGCCCGTCGCATCTTGGTTCATTAATACCATGCGTGTATAATATCTATGACCTTACTGATTAATTAGACAATCGTTCCAATGGTCGTGTATTCATGTTTTCGATATTTTTTAATCACTCCCCCACTTTACTATTATGTTCTAGAGGTATGTAAGGGGCTCTCAGTTCAGTTCAGTTGTGGGTCGGGAGTCAGGCCTTTTTAACGGCACTCCCTGACGTGTTTCTTCTTGCTGTCTGGGTCTTTAATTAGTTGTCTTCTCTTATTCTATCTTATTAGTTTCTTTCTTTTTCTTTCCTCTTATTTTCTCTGGTCATCCAAAAACTGTTGATTGTTCTTTTTGCTTCTTCCACATTCCCGTCTCCAAACAAATACTCCCCCACTATAGCCTCTTCCTCCTCTAGGTAAGGTTGTTGTAGCCTCACACTTTTCTTTCTTTCATTACTGTAGGCTGGGCACCATAACAGGAAACGTTTTAAGTCCTCCTTTTCCGCCCCACACAGGTCACAAATTATTTCTTCTCCCCAGAACCTCCTTCTGTCATTTAGTTGTAGGTTGTTTGTCCTGCACTTAAACAGTACAGTAAAACCTCTCGTATTCGGACTTTGACATTATTCGGACCTCCTTTTTTTGTGTTTTTTTTTTTTTAGGGGTCGAAATTTCCTAGCTATACTATAAACACCTAGAATTTATTTATTATTATTTTTTTTTTTTTTACATATCCCCCCATATATAATCCCCCCATTATTCGGATCCTTGCATTACTCGGACCACTCCTTGGCCCAATTAGTCCGAATATGAGAGGTTTTACTGTAGTTCTGAAGCTTGGTCGTTGCTGTATACTTCTTCTTGGCCTCCCTTCTCTTTTCTCCATTTCCTATACATTTTCAAACTTGTTTTTTCATTCAATTCATTCACCCACTCTCTTGTGTCCAACTCTCTCATGTTCTGCCTAATCATGCTTTCTTTAATTACCCTATGACGATGGAAAATCTAGTGAAGTATTTGCAAAACATCAACTTACCCCAGCTGACATTAAATGAAAAGACTGAAATAAAGTGGTACCAACTTTATTTTCAAGTAATACTGTATGTAATTCTACCATCACCACCTTAGCCATCCCCTCTACTACCAACACTACCACCCCCACACCATCCCCTCTACTACCACCACTACCACCCCAACACCATCCCTTCTACCACCACCACTACTACCCCCACACCATCCCCTCTACTACCAACACTACCACCCCCACACCATCCCCTCTACTACCAACACTACCACCCACACCATCCCCTCTACTACCACCACTACCACCCCCACACCATCCCCTCTACTACCAACACCACCACCCCCACACCATCCCTTCTACCACCACCACTACTACCATGCCCTGAAATCCGTGAACATCAACTACAACTCATACCCGAGCTAGGTAAAATTTGTGTATCCTACTGTTGTGTGAAGCTTGCAGTCCCTCCATTGCATTTTATCACGAGCCACCACTGCCCTTATCCTATTCCTAACACTGGATGCTCCCACTTCCCCTAGTACTGCTGCCCCCTCTGTGTATGACTGTGCCCCAAAGATTTGACGGTACATCCCATTTTCAATTTTCTATAGATTATCAATTTCCTGTTTTGTTAAATATATGACATTCATTCCATAGAGTATAGATGGTAACGCTACACTTTTCCAGCAAATTTTCCCTATTAAGATTTTTGAACAACTTTTAGCAATGACACTATACAGTAAAACCTCTCGTATTCGGACCCTCATTATTCGGACCTTCTCCTCTTTTTTTTTTTTTTAGGGGTCGAAATTTCCTTGCTTTAAATTTATATACACCAAGATTTTTTTTTTTTTTTTTTTTTGGGGGGGGGGGTCGAAATTTCCTAGCTATATAATTTTATACACCTAGATTTTTTTTTTTTTTTTTTATATACACATATCCCCCCATATATAATCCCCCCATTATTCGGATCCTTGCATTACTCGGACCACTCCTTGGCCCAATTAGTCCGAATATGAGAGGTTTTACTGTAAGTCACATTTGCCATTTTTCTTGCCTTATTAATCCTTTCTTCTTTTTGTATTTTGAAACAATTCTTCTTGTCATTTATGGTTATCCCGAAATATTTCATTCTATTTCTAACATATATATCTCCCAACTTTTCCGGCTTATCATTTACATTGCAAATAATGTTACGGTACTTTTATTTCCTATCCATACTCCTTACCTATTTCCTCTAACCTATGTACTACCTGTTCTGCCTCCTCTATACTATTTGCAGTAAAACAGTAAAACCTCTCATATTCGGACTAATTGGGCCAAGGAGTGGTCCGAGTAATACAAGGATCCGAATAATGGGGGGATTATATATGGGGGGATATGTATAAAAAAAAAAAAAAAAAAAAAAAAAAAAAATAATAATAATAATAATCTAGGTGTTTAACCCTTTCACGTCACCATTGTCATTCACTTTTTGTTGTCCCGCGTAAACCCATTGTCACCCGAAATGTCACGTGCAGGAAAAAAGTTGTACTTCCACCGCGTCTAGAAACTAAACTATCAAAGGTATCGAGTTCAATTATGTTTCATTTTTAAGCTAATATCATTTCCTATATCATACAATGTTCAAAAAATACGCTAGCGTGAAAATAACTTCCAAAACCTCGAGTTAGAAGTGAAAAAAAAAAATAATAACACCTTGCGGTAAAAAATATGCCAAAAATTAACTTATCATCATAGAAGATTTTTCTACATTCCATGACATAGCTGAATAAATTTCCTTTCCAATGAAGTATAACATATTGTAATTCGCTCAAAAATAAAGCCATACAACGAAGTGAAAGATAGCATAAAGTTGTTCTTTTTTAATAAATATATTGTATAATATAATATTATACAAAATATATTTTAATATAATATATTGTAATTCCCTCCAACGGTCAAGTGAATCTCACGTCAACCATGCGCTTTTTAAGATTTTCAATAAATATTTTAAAATATTATTTTTGGATGACGCTCAAAGACGTCATTTGTACGTATGGCCTACACGTACCGGATGACGCTCAAAGACATCATTTGTACGTGAAAGGGTTAATGTATATATTAGCTAGGAAGTTTCGACCCCTAATATATAATATAAAAAAAAATATATAAAAAAAAAAAAAAAAAAAAAGTTCTAGGCGTATATATAGTTAGGAAATTTTGACCCCCTAGAAAAAAAAAAAAAAAAAAAAAGTCCGAATAATGTCAAAGTCTGAATAACGAGGGTCCGAATACGAGAGGTTTTACTGTACTTAACATTCCGTCGTCTGCAAAGAAAAGTGATGATATGCTAAACAGTTCGTCCTTAAACCCCTCCCCTAGTTCTTCTAATTCATGAAAAATCCTGAGTCACTAATTTAAACAGTGTTGTTGATGTCGTGCACCCTTGCCTAATTCCCCTTGTTACATTGATCTCTACTTCTTTACCCGGTCCTAACTCTACCTTGGTCTTGTCTCCTATACCTCCTTGGCAATGAATTCAATAATCTTGGGGTTAATCTTATACAGTAAAGCCTCTCGTATTCAGACTCTCATTATTCGGAGACATTATTCAGACCTCTCTCTCTTTTTTTTTTTTTTTTTTTTTTTTTTTTTTTTTTTTTTTTTTTTTTTTTTGGGTCGAAATTTCCTAGCTATATATATATACACAGGTTTTTTTTTTTTTTTTTTTTTTTTTTTTTTTTTTTAATACATATCCCCCCATATATAATCCCGCCATTATTCGGTTCCTTGCATTACTCGAACCACTCCTTGGCCCAATTAGTCCGAATATGAGAGGTTTTACTGTACTGCATTAATAGTTCTATAATTTTTTTCTCTTTTAATACTGTCATAAGCCTTTGCAAAGTCTATTGAAATGACTACTAGTGGTTTCTTTACCTTATAGGACCACTCTACAATATCTTAATATGAATAAATTATTTTCTATTTTACTAGCTAGCCTCTGAATCCTGCCTGTGTGTCTTTCTCTAATTCATTTTTCCTAATACGATCCTCCAGACTATTTCTAATTAGTCATTATCAATTTATATCCAACATTAGTTAGTGCTATTGGTCTTAATTCCCTACCTTTAGGCTTGCTAACCTTTGGTATCATTACTGTCCTTGACTCCCTCCATCCTCCTGGCACACTCTGTCTCTAACACTGTTTTCATACCTTTTTCTAACACTGTCATCAATGTCTTACTTTGAAAATTCCTTATAATATTCTGGCTTTATTACATCTGTTCCCGCTGCCGCCTACACGTCTCTGTGTATTCCCTTTCCATCTCTTCCACTTCTTCTACTCTTTGCAACTTAATTGCCTTGTTCCCTTCTATGTCCTGCTTTACTTTACCAAACAGTCAATCATTGGGGGCATACGCCGGGGGGCGTGTCACCTCGCCCACCCTACGACGCCACTTCCGGGGGTCACCACGCGCGAGTCCCCATACAGGCTCCTTTCCCATACCAAGCAGCTCTCGACAAGAAACATCAACTTGCCCCAGCCACGAGTCTTGTTGGCACCTCCTTGGCCTCTTCCACGCTGGATTGTCTCTTACAGATACAACCCGATGGGAAGGTTCGGTTTCAGGATAGCGTGCCACATGCCCCATATAGCCGAAGTTGGCGCTGACGGACTATGCAGGTAATAGGCCTCGATTCAGTCTCACGGTGCAATCGCTGATTTGACACATTATCATCCCAGCGATACCCCATGATTCTGGGAAGACACTTATTACCAAAGGCATCGATTCGTCTCTTCAAGTCGCTATTTAGTGTCCATGTCTCAGAACCAGAGTAAGACAGGGATCACAAGCGACTTGATGCTCCGGATCTTTGTCCTCCTGCACAGGTACAGACAACGCCAAATACTCCTGCTGAGCGAGTCCATAATACCTAGGGCTATGCCAATCCGCCGTAAGACTTCTTGACGTGACCCGCCGTCATTATGGGCTGCGCTATCAAGGTATGTAAAACTTTCCAAGATCTCAATGTCCTCGCTGCACGCATGAACAGACTGTACTGTTTCATCTAGTAAGCCTACAAACACCTGGACCTTGGTCTTAAGCCAGGAGACCTCAAGTCCCAAAGGCTTTGCCTCCTCGTGCAGCGCCTCGAGAGCCATCACCAGGACCTTCAGTGACTCAGCAAAGATTACTGCATCATCGGCAAAAACAAGATCAGTGATCTTGGTGTTGCCGACGGATGCTCCACAATCACTTTGATCTACAACTTTGCCCAATACCCAGTCCATACAAGTGTTGAAAAGTGATGGGGCAAGGACGCACCCTTGCCTCACTCCTGTATTAAGAGGAAAGAAGCTGGATACACCTCCCCCACACTTCACAGCACTCTCAGTCCCAGAGTACAGACCAGTACATTAGGGGAGGCGGTAGCGGAGTGGTTAGCGTCTCCGACTGGCGTTCTCGGTGACCCGAGTTCGATCCCTGAAGGAAACTAAATCTTTCTGCACCGCCGAGTGGCCTAAGAACACCCACATGCCCTGCCCATCAACTCTACCTTCGATTGCGAGTGCATCGGAGGACACAGGGGGGCGGCATGAGCCTCTAATCACAGGCGTCACTATAAGAATCCTGCCTGAGCCACCACGGGCGAGGGCCAACCATCACAGTCCTCAAGGGAACCTCCAGAGCCTACCATCCGAGCCCTGGGTCACCACTGCCTACAGGCGCTATAGGCACAGATGTAAAAAAAGTTTACTTTACCGTATTCCCTTATATATTCCTTTCTTCTCTGCGTTCAACACTGCGTCTATCTCATTATCATATTTCTTGTATATTTTACTCCAATATTCTTGGTAAATTTCTAGTGTTTGCCCATACTCTCCCACTTCCCCCAAACAAGTTTGGGGACCTGTGGGAATGCGGGGTTTTCGGGTGAGGAACAAATGATGCGTCAGAAACACGTAATTTAAGAGTTGTTTAGGGGCGGGGGCGGTGGAGGGGGGGGGGAGTAAAATTCCCAGATCTAGGGTAATTTCCTTATATCGAGAAATTTGCCTAGCCAAAATTAATCTAACCTAGCGGGGGGGCTTGAACCACCGATAACCTAACTTAACCACCGATAACCCAACCAAATCTAACATAACCTAACCTAACCAAATTTAACCAAACCTACCCAAATATAACCTACCCTAACCTCCTAGCGGGGGGTTGGGGGGGGGGTTCTCGACACTTGGGTCATCATGCTGTGAGGATCGTCAGGTTCACACGTCTCTGGACTCAGAAGAAATGCAATTATTTTTTCCCTAGATCTGGGGAATTTTTACAACACCCCCTAACTCAAAAACTATGTGGTTGCGACGCATATTTTGTACCCCAGCCAAATATCCCGCATTCCCCCAGGTCCCCAAGCTTGTTTTGTGGGCGAGGGGGAGTATGGGCAAACACTAGAATAATACCCTCCTTTCCTTTACCTTTCCTCCCTTTAATAGTTTGATATACTCCCTTTTTTCTTCCATCTATATTTTCCTTGTTAATTTCTCTTCGTGTTTATAGATTTCCTTCCTTACTTGTGTTTTCACTTTTATCTTTTTTGTATGTATATAGCATTCCTTCCACTTCTCTTTCTCATCTTTACTTTGTGCATTTCTCCTATTTCTATGTAGCCTCCTCCTCTCCTTTATCCCCTTCCTTATTTCATCATTCATCCATATAGCTTCTTCTCCCTCACCATTTTTCTTCTCTATGTACATTTTAATACTTTATTCGCTGTTTCTTTAATTCTCCACTCTAACTTTTCTAAACTTTCATTCTCCTTCCCTACTACTTGTGCTTCTAATTTTTTTTACTAAACACTCCAATGATTTCCTATCTGTCCTTTAGTATTCTTTCACTATCCACTCTTTTTCCTTGTACTCTTCCTTTCTTCCTTTAGCTTGATTACTATTTCTATCAAATTAAGGTCTGAAAGGTCCAATGTTTCTTTCTCCTCGTCTATCATCATTCCGTGCAACCTCTTGTAAAACTTATAAATTTACTTACGCTGAAGTATAACTACAACTATCCTAACCTCCCACCCTTCTAGTTTTCCTTTTACATGTAACAAATCTTTACATTTTGTTTCTATCTTATCTAATTCTATTCCCATATTTTCCTTGTAAATCATCATAAGTCCTCCATCCTTCCTATCCTTTTCCTCTCTCATACTATCTATGACTAAACTCCTTCCAAAAATTTACATCCCTTACTTTCTTCGGTAAATTTCTAGTGTTTGCCCATACTCTCCCACTTCCCCCTAACAAGGTTGGGGACCTGTGGGAATGAGGGGTTTTCGGGTGGGGAACAAATTATGCGTCGGAAACACGTAATTTAAGAGTTGTGTGTGTGTGGGGGGGGGGGGGAGATTCCCTAGATCTAGGGTAATTTCCTTATATCTAGAGAAATTTGTCTGACCAAAATTAACCTAACCTAATCAAATTTAAACTAACATAGTGGGGGGCTTGACACACCTAACCTAACCAAATCTAACCTAACCAAATCTAATCTAACCTACCCTAACCTAAACAAATCTAACCTAACCTCCTAGCGTTGCGGTTGGGGGATTTTCGACACTTGGGTCATCATGCTGTGAGGATCGTCAGGTTCACACGTCTCTGGACTCAGAAGAAATCCAATTAATTTTCCCTAGATCTGGGGAATTTTTTCAACACCCCTAACTCAAAAACTATGTGGTTGCGACGCATATCTTATACCCCAGCCAAATATCCCGCATTCCCCCAAGCTTGTTTTGTGGGAGAGGGGGAGTATGAGCAAACACTAGAATAATACCCTTTCTTTTGAGTTTCAGTTAAGACATACTATGCTGTTATCACTTGCAAGTTCTTCTATTTCTATACCTTTAATTTTTGTTAACCCTTGTACATTTAATATTTTTATTGATTGATTTAATGCCAAAAAAAGGGGGAATGTGCCAGACATCAGAGGTCGTATGGGACTAATATTTGTATTATTACACTTCTCTCCTCCTTCCCTTTCGTTTCCCTCACTCCTACATCTCATTCTACATCCCTGTCACGGGATCTGTGAAGGTCTGGAGAAAATAAAACCACTAATAAGGGCGGGAAAGGACTCTAGAATTTTACCGTTATAAATACACAGAAACTCTCCCCTAACTGCAAAAGTAGACAAGACACATGTTGTAACATGTATCTAATATTTACATAGGACTACAATGGGATAATTTACAGTTTCACCCAACCAACGATTTTCTGATGCGCCTTATGTTTTTCTGGTGTGTTTTTATGTGTTTTGAATGAATCTGCTAACCGTTTCTGTCGCAATTTTTTTTTTTTTTAGGTACTAGATAAGTTTTTTTTTGGGGGGGGGGTTAGGTAAAGGTTAGGTTAGATAAAGGTTAGGTTAGGTTTAGGTTCATTTTTTTTTTTTTTTTTTTTGTCATTTGTGCAAAAAAAAAAAAAAAAAAAAAAATTTGCGACAGACACGGTTAGCAGATTCATTCAAAACACATAAAAACACACCAGAAAAACATAAGGCGCATCAGAAAATCGTTGGTTGGGTGAAACTATAAATTGACCCTACAATGTTGTATTGCTGGCGTGTTGACACCAGAATAGTTGAATTTCATAAAAAAATATATATATATTTTATGAAGTACAATTAAGTATGTGTGTGTATGGGGTGCAGTCAGTTCGTACACAAGTTGTTTCGTACACCAGTAGATTAGTACACCAAAAAGTAGTTTCGTAGTCTATATGAAACCATAGTCGTTTCGTACAATCAGCTAAGAGTTGAACTTGACTACTAGATTTACATAACAACACCAGGTATGTACGAAAAAACTCAAAATCGGTGTACAAAACAACAAAACAAAACCTGGGTACGAAACAACTTGTGTACGAAACTCCCTGTAACCGTTGTGATTACTGTCAAATATTCTGGAAAGTAAGGTCAAGGCAACACTATATATGCAACACGGGAGACAGGACGAGACAGGATACAACTCGATTGATTATCCAAAATGAGGTCAACTATCCTAAACTTATGTAATAAAGGACATATGGTGCCATAAATTAGTACTAGCATCACGTTCTAACCAACATGGTCACCACCTCTGGCATACACCTTGGCACCCCCCCGACCATGACCTCGGGAGGGGGGGAGGGGGGGGGGCAGGTGAGGTGAGGTATGGTTAGGTTAAAAATTAATAGGTAAGGTAAGGTTAGGTTAGGTTAGGTAAGGAAGCACTGAACAGGTGAGAGACGGGACAGGTAAGGCCAGGTAAGGTAGGGTCAGGTAAGGTAAGGTGGTTCCATAAACAGAACCAGAAATATGAGGCAAGACATCAGTAAGGTCAGGTCAGGTCAGGTAAGGTAAGGACTGCAAATACCTTCTTTATTACCTTCAGGACTCAACTGCCGCGTAGCATGTCTGTCATCGGCGCCACACTGCCTGCCGCTGCCCCAAGCCACGCCACAGTCAGCACAGGTAGTAGCACCACCTTCCCTCACCACCACACA
This sequence comes from Chionoecetes opilio, assembly GCA_016584305.1. Classification (NCBI taxonomy): domain Eukaryota; kingdom Metazoa; phylum Arthropoda; class Malacostraca; order Decapoda; family Majidae; genus Chionoecetes; species Chionoecetes opilio. The sequence goes on along the minus strand of JACEEZ010021522.1, from coordinate 202,488 downwards.
TCGTTGCCTCTCGCCACCTCTTCACTCACTCATCACGGGGCAAGGTGATCAGGTAAGCAATAGGACTTCACTCACCCATAAGACTATTCACATCATTGACATTTGCATATTTCACCTCGTCGCACTAACCCACAACACCTATTTCACCTTGTATTTATCGGTAAAGCCTATATCATCGCGTGCCAGAGCCCTCATTAGGTGATCATCGTGGCTAACACGCGGCGCACCTACACTATAATAAAGCCTGAATACAACTGTGTGCAGAAGATGGCAGCTGATTACCCATAAAGCCCCTGCGCGGCGGCCTGAAACCAACACTCCCGCGCACGCCAAGACTTTTTTGTCCCACGACCGCCCAGTTCAAAATGAGTCAAATGGTACATCTATTTTTCCTTCCCATATGTAGCATCTTCCTTTTTCCTTCCCATATGTAGCATCTTCCTTTTTCCTTCTCATATGTAGCATCTTCCTTTTTCCTTCCCATATGTAGCATCTTCCTTTTTCCTTCCCATATGTAGCATCTTCCTTTTTCCTTCCCATATGTAGCATTTTCCTTTTTCCTTCCCATATGTAGCATCTTCCTTTTTCCTTCCCATATGTAGCATCTTCCTTTTTCCTTCCCATATGTAGCGCCCCCCCTTCTGACTAGATGTTAATTTGAAGGGATACACAAACCTGACGATTACGCTGCCACCACCCAAACTGTTACTCTTTGACATTTAATAACTAGCTATATATGTATTACTTTACCTAACCTAACCTAACCTAACCTAACCTAACCAACACTCCCGCGCACACCAAGACTTTTTTGTCCCATGACCGCCCACTTCAAAATTAATCAAATGGCACATCTATTTTTCCTTCCCATACATTTAGCAGTGCATTTTTTAAGCAAATTTTACTGGGCGACATTCTTTGGATAGCCAGAAAGGTAAAGGCCTACCTGCTAAAATATACTTTTTTGGATACATCAACTTCACCCTTTTGTATGTTGTGTATAAATAAAGATCCTATGCAGTAATAAGAGTGCACTTCTGGATCTAACACACACAGATAAGATGAACCATTGTATCCAGGAAAGATTTTATGAACAAACATCTTGTCGCCCAGTAGCTTAAATTTTTTCTTACTGGGCGACAGTTTTCCATCACTGGGAGACATTTTGGTCGCCCAGTTACCATGTTAAAAAATGCACTGAATTTAGGCTACTTACGCACGAGTGATGTTATCTGCGACAGTCCCTCTCACTCGTATAGATGTACGATTTTTCTCATCAGTCCTTCACTGCGGGCGGTTTCTGTCGCGCCGGTTTTCCTTCGCTCGCTTGGATGTGCGACAGACAGTTTTTGCTGCTCACTTGTACGTGCTCAATGTCACTTATCAATGTACTGTTTATAGTGTAGTGTCTCTTTATAATGCAGGAAGATGGTTGTCTGTGCTTATTCAATGAACAAAAGTAAATGAAAAAAAGAAGTATCGGAAATTCTGTCATCCCTCTTGAAATGAAGTCGCCTTCTGAACTACATTCTACACTCAGTAAGAGGCCTTGAAAGTTAATGTCTAGTTCATCATTAACTAACACTGTATTCTATGTCTTCAATGTGTAGCTATGAGAAAGGTTGCCTCTCAGCCCACTCGGTGTTTTGTTATGCCGCGGCGGTGTCGTGAGGCAGGCGAGGGGGAGCTGCTGTGTTTGCAGCTCCCGCCTTGTATGAACAATACCATGGGATGCAATGGGATTACAACTCAATTTGTAAGAAGCGTGGCAGAAACCGCCCGTGTGAAAGCAGCTCCTTGTAGCTCCCAAAGCACGCTATCAGCAAAATTAATTGTGATATTGCAACTTGTCAAGATTCCCAGACGTGCACATTTACGGTAAGTGCGAGAAGAATGATGGCAATATATTTCGTATATAATGCTTGTAGAACTCAAATCTGAGAATGTTTATTACTAATGAAATAATTATGCATATCAAGTAGTTTTTGGTTGGGTTGGAGAGAGATTCAGCAGTTTACCCTTGCGACGCATGAAAGAAAATGAGTATCTTTCAGCCCTAACTATTGTACAGAAATTATTGCCCTGAGGTAATCCGTAATCAGAAATACATTAAGTGTTACAGAGGAGGTGTATATTCGTATTATCTATGTCTTAGATTAATAGTACGACCATCCGAGCCTGTCCTCTCTCATCTCATACGTTCTATCTATCTCACACAGATTATAATACAGGCTTTTTGTCCCTCGTCTTTCCACCTGTCGATCCTGTAGCCAATTATCTGTACTGTATTATTCTCTCGATTTAGCGAAAAACTCGATATAATGGAACTATGCTTGGCTGAATTCGTCTATTAAATGAAGTTTCTACTGTATAGGTTATCTACGTAGATAACACTATAGTCGCCAGTCACTCGCCACTGCACTAATGTCGCCAGGCACAATATATTTCGAATTTTAGCATCACTACAGACTTTTATGACCCACTCAAGACATGTAGAGTGATGTACATAATATAAACTACTGTGTATCATCTTCAGTGACACATACAAATCAGTAGTACGTGATGCTATAATTTGTAATATATATTGTGCCTGGCGACATTAGTGCAGTGGCAAGTGACTGGCGACTATAGTGTTATCTATGGTAAGTCTTTTCCCCGGCACTAGAATTCCTATCAATTATTCATTTCACACTGCAAGGTCTTTCTAAGTAGTAGGTACAGTTACATGGATCCTAAGGAAGAACCAAAGAGATGACGTAAACTTTATAATATCCATGTTTAACTTACATATCATTACAGTGCACTTTTTAACATCACAACTGGGCGACCAAAATGTCTCCTAGTGATGAAAAACTGTCGCCCAGTAAGAACAATTTTATTATTTTAAGCTACTGGGCGACAAGATATTTGTTCATAAAATCCTTCCTGGATACAATGGTTCATCATATCTGTGTGTGTTAGATCCAGAAGTGCTTCTTAATTACTACTGCATATGATCTTTATTTATACACAACATACAAAAGGGTGAAGTTGATGTATCCAAAAAACTATATTTTAACAGTTAGGCCTTTGCCTTTCTGGATATCCAAAGAATGCCGCCCAGTAAGATTTGCTTAAAAAATGCACTGTCATTGTTGATCCTTTTACCCATAACTAGTCTGACACTATAGCTGCTGGGAGTCCTGAGTAACCACGGCATTAACCCCTTGAATCTTTGTCACCAAATGATGATATTATGTACAAGGGATTTAACAAAAAGAAGGACATTTACATGATAAACTGAAGGAAAAGTTCTTCATTAAATTGATATTAGTAGCTTGATCAGTGCTCAGTTGAAACTGGGTTATTTATCTGTCTCCATTACAGTAAAACCTCTCATATTCGGACTAATTGGGCAAGGAGTGGTCCGAGTAATGCAAGGATCCGAATAATGGGGGGATATGTAAAAAAAAAAAAAAAAAAAAAAAAAAAAAATCTAGGTGTTATATATATATATATATATATATATATATATATATATATATATATATATATATATATATAATATATATATATAGCTAGGAAATTTCGACCCCTAAAAAAAAAAAAAAAAAAATCTAGGTGTATATATATATATAGCTAGGAAATTTCGACCCCCCCCAAAAAAAAAAAATCTAGGTGTGTATATATATATATATATATATATAGCTAGGAAATTTCAACCCCTTAAAAAAAAAAAAAAAATCTGGGTGTATATATATATATATAGCTAGTAAATTTCGACCCCTAAAAAAAAAAAAAAAAAGAAGAAAGAAAGGAGGTCCGAATAATGTCAAAGTCCGAATACGAGAGGTTTTATTAGTTAGCTGTAGACATGAACAAACTTTTACCCACAAAATGTTTTTTCTTCTCTGTCCTTTGACCTCCGTGTCAGTGGATATATAGATAGCTGTGAAACGGGAATCCTGTGTAGGAATTATTTTATATGAGTCTCCCATGTTTGTGTAGGTACAAGTATAAATAAATCACCTTCCTAAAATGCTTCAGAATCAAATGGTAAACTTCATATCCCAGCTATTGAAAGACAGAGAGGGATATCGCTCCCTTATGATAAACAGTGATCGATGCCCATATATGGTCACATCTTGTATCATCCATAGACATATCACTTTGATTCCTGCACAGATAAGATGAATAGAAACATGTTTTTGAATACAACCCTCATATAAGTGATAAGTGATCCAGAGAAAATATATATTGTCTATGGTATAAAACTTTGCTTTTAGTAGACTAGTGGTAATTGTTTCTGATGATGCAGGACGTTTTTAGTTTTTGTTAGAGTGTAAAAATTGTTCTACCATTCATTGCTAGCTCAAGAACTAGACTTTACCTAATATAGTTGTTGTAATAGTCTACTGACTACACAGCGATGGATAGCTTAATGACTGGAAGTAACCAGTCCATGATAGGAGTAGAATAAAGTTGTATGCCCAACATGCTTAATGTATAATGATCTCTGACAGCTAAGGAAAGGAAAAATACCGCTTGATATACTGTAAACTTCAACCTAGCTGCATACCTACAATACATGCAACACCATCACTATAGCTGGGGTATGATGTTTACAACAGTTATTGTTCAACTGAAAGTCACAAAGTGGTTCTTCAATCTTTTTATAGTGGGAAATAGGACAGCTGTAATACAAGATTGAAATACAAGTCTGAATCAGATACCAGACAAGAAAGTAGTGGTGGCTGTGCTTGGAAGATTGCTACACTGGCTGAAATTCCTTCTTGTAGGTCAGGGGCGCGAGCAAACTCCGACCCGTGGGCCAGCTGATCTGGACCATTAAGGCCAGCCCACCAGCCTGCTTCACATTAACATTGCAATCCGGCCAGCGAAGCCCCAGCCCAAATTTTATTTTATTCTGCCGCACAGACAACATCTGCTGAACATTGAATCATTATATTGATATGAAAATGACATGACTGAATCACTTCTTAATGGTAAGCAACACCGCCCGTCTCACTGATTTGCATGTTTTTCAATCAAATTGTTGTATATAGTAACTTTGGGGTTCTCGTTTTTCACTCTGGCCTGCGGGCTGCTCCCAAAAGTTCCATCCGGTCCTTGTTCTGAAAAGTTTACTCAGCCCTGTTGTAGGGGATACAAATGAATATGTTCATATATTGGAATATAATGGCTGTTTATGATAGATCTGGGACACCTTAGGATGGTTGAGTTTGGAGAAGAGCTCTAGACTTGCAATGTGTGTGGCCAAGCTAGAACTGTGTAAATGCATAGCTCGGAAATACCACTATACTACAATTACTACATGCTTCCCATTCAATAATTTCCAACCAAAACCATATTTGAAACTTTCCTGAATATGAGTGCACATTTTCAATTGAAGGTTTGTATGGGAATACTACTACCCAAAACAATTGACTGAAGAACCAAGGATAAAGATACACACATGATTGTAGTTCTTCATTTGGAAATTTATGAGTGGACAGAATAAATAAATCTTTGAAGTTCTGCTTGAGTGATGGATGCATTTTCAAGATACAATAATGGTTACTATCATGTTAATGGGATACACTGTATTTTATTATTTTCACTTTAAATTTTGACAATGATCAAATGGACCTGTGATCAACTAGTTGGCTTCATACTCAGTCAGGAAGACATGTTTTCTCAAGGCTGGAAGTGATGTGGATCTGATGTGTGATGTGGATCTGTGGATGAAGGGAAAATATCTATATCAATTCCACAAAGATGGGGATAGATTCAATGCTCTATTAATTTTCACGGAATGATACTGCAGCCACAAAGCTCATTTAGACAGCTGAAAATAAGCTGAGAAGAAAATACATCCTCATAAACGCTGACACTCCGTACTCCGGTACTCCATACTCCGTACCCGAGGGTACTCCGTAGTGTAGGGGTAGCACGCTCGGTTCACAACCTAGAAGTCCCGGGTTCGATCCCCGGGCGGAGCAGAAACAGTTGGGCTGTTTCCTTAAGATCCGAGCCCCTGTCCACCCAGCAGTGAATGGGTACCGGGTGTTAGCCGGGTGTTTGTAACCCGCCTCCCAGAGTGGTGGCTTCGGCCAACACTATAAGCACTAGCAGACAGCTCTCTAGCGGTAGTCTGAGAGAGAGCTGTCTGGTTACAGTGGAGATCCATCTCAGCTGCGTCCATAACTGACAAAATTCTTCAAACAAAACAAAACAAAACTCACTTAAACATTCACATTCTGGCATCTAACATCTAATTCCTTTCATTACATTCTTTATTTGTATGAAGTACTCTTTACCTTGATGAGTAGCTACTAATATGAATATTGCATAAAAGATTCATCAGGATAACTTTAAGATACCCTATAGGTGGCAAGGATGTAAGAACAGCATTGAAGCACAAAGCTGAGTGGCGTCAAGATGGAGGCTATTGAAGGTGTAACTACTAGGAATATGGCGTCAAGATGGAGGCTATTGAAGGTGTAACTACTAGGAATATGGCGTCAAGATGGAGGCTATTGAAGGTGTAACTACTAGGAATATGGCGTCAAGATGGAGGCTATTGAAGGTGTAACTACTAGGAATATGGCGTCAAGATGGAGGCTATTGAAGGTGTAACTACTAGGAATATGGCGTCAAGATGGAGGCTATTGAAGGTGTAACTACTAGGAATAGGGCGTCAAGATGGAGGCTATTGAAGGTGTAACTACTAGGAATATGGCGTCAAGATGGAGGCTATTGAAGGTGTAACTACTAGGAATAGGCGTCAAGATGGAGGCTATTGAAGGTGTAACTACTAGGAATAGGGCGTCAAGATGGAGGCTATTGAAGGTGTAACTACTAGGAATAGGGCGTCAAGATGGAGGCTATTGAAGGTGTAACTACTAGGAATAGGGCGTCAAGATGGAGGTTATGGAAGGTGTATCTAGGAAAAGGGCGTCAAGATGGAGGTTATGGAAGGTGTATCTAGGAATAGGGCGTCAAGATGGAGGTTATGGAAGGTGTATCTAGGAATAGAGCGTCAAGATGGAGGTTATGGAAGGTGTATTTAGGAATAGGGGCGTCAAGAGGGAGGTTATGGAAGGTGTATCTAGGAATAGGGCGTCAAGATGGAGGTTATGGAAGGTGTATCTAGAAATAGGGCGTCAAGATGGAGGGTATGGAAGGTGTATCTAGGAATAGGGCGTCAAGATGGAGGTTATGGAAGGTGTATCTAGGAATAGGGCGTCAAGATGGAGGTTATGGAAGGTGTAACTAGGAATAGGGCGTCAAGATGGAGGTTATGGAAGGTGTATCTAGGAATAGGGCGTCAAGATGGAGGTTATGGAAGGTGTATCTAGGAATAAGGCGTCAAGATGGAGGTTATGGAAGGTGTATCTAGGAATAGGGCGTCAAGATGGAGGTTATGGAAGGTGGATCTAGGAATAGGGCGTCAAGATGGAGGTTATGGAAGGTGTAACTACTAGGAATAGGGCGTCAAGATGGAGGTTATGGAAGGTGTATCTAGGAATAGGGCGTCAAGATGGAGGTTATGGAAGGTGTAACTACTAGGAATAGGGCGTCAAGATGGAGGTTATGGAAGGTGTATCTAGGAATAGGGCGTCAAGATGGAGGTTATGGAAGGTGTATCTAGGAATAGGGCGTCAAGATGGAGGTTATGGAAGGTGTATCTAGGAATAGGGCGTCAAGATGGAGGTTATGGAAGGTGTATCTAGGAATAGGGCGTCAAGATGGAGGTTATGGAAGGTGTATCTAGGAATAGGGCGTCAAGATGGAGGTTATGGAAGGTGTATCTAGGAATAGGGCGTCAAGATGGAGGTTATGGAAGGTGTATCTAGGAATAGGGCGTCAAGATGGAGGTTATGGAAGGTGTATCTAGGAATAGGGCGTCAAGATGGAGGTTATGGAAGGTGTATCTAGGAATAGGCGTCAAGATGGAGGTTATGGAAGGTGTATCTAGGAATAGGGCGTCAAGATGGAGGTTATGGAAGGTGTATCTAGGAATAGGGCGTCAAGATGGAGGTTATGGAAGGTGTATCTAGGAATAGGGCGTCAAGATGGAGGTTATGGAAGGTGTATCTAGGAATAGGGCGTCAAGATGGAGGTTATGGAAGGTGTATCTAGGAATAGGGCGTCAAGATGGAGGTTATGGAAGGTGTATCTAGGAATAGGGCGTCAAGATGGAGGTTATGGAAGGTGTATCTAGGAATAGGGCGTCAAGATGGAGGTTATGGAAGGTGTATCTAGGAATAGGGGGTCAAGATGGAGGTTATGGAAGGTGTATCTAGGAATAGGGCGTCAAGATGGAGGCTATGGAAGGTGTATCTAGGAATAGGGCGTCAAGATGGAGGTTATGGAAGGTGTAACTACTAGGAATAGGGCGTCAAGATGGAGGCTATTGAAGGTGTAACTACTAGGAATAGGGCGTCAAGATGGAGGTTATGGAAGGTGTAACTACTAGGAATAGGGCGTCAAGATGGAGGTTATGGAAGGTGTATCTAGGAATAGGGCGTCAAGATGGAGGTTATGGAAGGTGTATCTAGGAATAGGGCGTCAAGATGGAGGTTATGGAAGGTGTAACTAGGAATAGGGCGTCAAGATGGAGGTTATGGAAGGTGGATCTAGGAATAGGGGCTGAAGATGGAAATAAGGAAAAAAAACAATTTCATGAAAAACTTGCCCGAGATACCCTAGGTTTTGAATCACCAGTGCACGATTGTATCCCATATTCCCAACTCCTGCTTTCAACTCTCCTATAATTCCATCCATAAATAAACATGGACATAAAAGTATATATATAGTGATATCATAAGCTAAAACTGACATCCCACCCTCTTACATATTATGAGTTCTCCATTTTGATGCTGTTGACCTGAAGAGACAGTTATCATTTTACTGAACACAACATTTGTACATGGTAACATTACATTCTTGAGGGCAACTATAAATATGTATGTATGTATGTGCTGAATGTCGTCTGCATGAGTGCCTGCTGCTACTCTGCATTGCAAATGAATACAGGTTGAAGTTCCCAAACTCGGCAACCTCGGGACCAGCGCCGAGCCGAGTAATGGAATTTTCTGACTTTTAGAACGTAGATATATTAAGGGGAAAAAAAGCATGAAAATCACATGAAAAAAATCACAGGAAAAAATAACAGTGTAGCTACACAACTCTACAGTCACAACACCACTGAACAATAACAACAAACAAATCGGTGAGAGAAACCAAGCGGCCTAGTGTGGCACCTAGCGGCCGACCCGGCAACTACGCGCCGGGTTTTGGGTGTTCTGCCGTGTTTTGGAAAATCCGGAACCATAGCCGAGTTTTGGGTGTTGCCGAGTCTCGGGATGCCGAGTTTGGGAGCTTCAACCTGTAATACACTCCTGACAATGTAATGATGGTGATGATAGTGACAGTGGTGATGATGGTAGATAATGATAACCTTACATTGATGGTAATGATAGTGACAGTGGTGATGAGGGTAGATAGTGATAACCTTACATTGATGGTAATGATAGTGACTGGTGATGAGGGTAGATAGTGATAACCTTACATTGATGGTAATGATAGTGACAGTGGTGATGATGGTAGATAGTGATAACCTTACATTGATGGTAATGATAGTGACAGTGGTGATGAGGGTAGATAGTGATAACCTTACATTGATGGTAATGATAGTGACAGTAGTATTGAGGGTAGATAGTGATAACCTTACATTGATGGTGATGATAGTGACAGTGGTGATGAGGGTAGATAGTGATAACCTTACATTGATGGTAATGATAGTGACAGTGGTGATGAGGGTAGATAGTGATAACCTTACATTGATGGTAATGATAGTGACAGTGGTGATGAGGGTAGATAGTGATAACCTTACATTGATGGTAATGATAGTGACAGTGGTGATGAGGGTAGATAGTGATAACCTTACATTGATGGTAATGATAGTGACAGTGGTGATGATGGTAGATAGTGATAACCTTACATTGATGGTAATGATAGTGACAGTGGTGATGAGGGTAGATAGTGATAATCTTACATTGCTATCTGCAAGTGTGTTTCATGTCACTCAGAGTTGCCATAGTAGTCAACAACATTTTTGCCAGTCTCATGGAGTCTGATCCGGTGTAGTTTGAGTCCCCCTGGAAGGAGTTCCTGGATGCCATCATACATAACCACTGCAATGTTTTCTGCCGTGCTCACCAGATTTGTATCCCTGCAAAGGCATTACAATTATTAAAGTTATTACAATTATTAAAGTTATTACAATTATTAAAGTTATTACAATTATTAAAGTTATTACAATTATTAAAGTCATTACAATTATTAAAGTTATTACAATTATTAAAGTTATTACAATTATTAAAGTTATTACAATTATTAAAGTTATTACAATTATTAAAGTTATTACAATTATTAGTTATTACAATTATTAAAGTTATTACAATTATTAAAGTTATTACAATTATTAAAGTTATTACAATTATTAAAGTTATTACAATTATTAAAGTTATTACAATTATTAAAGTCATTACAATTATTAAGTTTTAACTAATACAAACAATTACTGACGCTGCAGAGAGAGAGAGAGAGAGAGAGAGAGAGAGAGAGAGAGAGAGAGGAGAGAGAGAGAGAGAGAGGAGAGAGGAGAGAGAGAGAGAGAGAGAGAGAGAGAGAAGAGAGAGAGAGAGAGAGAGAGAGAGAGAGAGGAAGAGAGAGAGAGAGAGAGAGAGGAGAGAGAGAGAGAGAGAGAGAGAGAGAGAGAGAGAGAGAGAGAGAGAGAGAGAGAGAGAGAGAGAAGAGAGAGAGAGAGAGAGAGAGAGGAGAGAGAGAGAAGGAGAGAGAGAGAGGAGAGAGGAGAGAGAGAGAGAAGAGAGAGAGAGAGAGAGAGAGAGAGAGAGAGAGAGAAGAGAGAGAGAGAGAGAAGAGAGAGAGAGAGAGAGAGAGAGAGAGAGAGAGAGAGAGAGAGAGAGAGAGAGAGGAGGAGAGAGAGAGAGAGAGAGAGAGAGAGAGAGAGAGAGAGAGAGAGAGAGAGAGAGAGAGAGAGAGGAGAGAGAGAGAGAGAAGAGAGAGAGAGAAAGAGAGAGAGAGAGAGAAGAGAGGATGAGAGAGAGGAGAGAGAAGAGAGAGAGAGAGAGAGGAGGAGAGAGAGATAGGAGAGAGAGAGAGAGAGAGAGAGAGAGAGAGAGAGAGAGAAGAGGAGAGAAGGGAGAGATTACAGGAGTGAGCTTCAAAATATGCATAAATGACCTATCCATGCAACTCATTCTCATATCTTCCAAGCCTCTCACTCCTACATCCCATTAAGAACATAAGAAAATAAGGAAGCTACAAGAGGCCGTGAGACCTACACGAGGTAGTTCCTGTTACTTAACACTACCTACATCCACCTTTCATCCCCATCCATGAAATTATCTAGTCTCCTTTTAAAGCTCTCTAATGACTCCGCACTAACTACCTGTCTACTGAGTCCATTCCAATCATTCACCACCCTATTTGTGAACCAGTTTTCCCTATTTCTTTATTAAATCTACGCTTTTCCAGCTTGAATCCGAATTACAGTAAAACCTCTCATATTCGGACTAATTGGGCCAAGGAATGGTCCGAGTAATGCAAGGATCCGAATAATGGGGGGGGGGATTATATATGGGGGAATATGAAAAAAAAAAAATCTAACTGTATATATAGCTAGGAAATTCGCCCCCCCCCCCCCCCAAAAAAAAAAAAAAAAAAAATCAAATCAAATAAAAAAAAAAGAGGAGGAGGTCCGAATAATGTCAAAGTCCGAATAATGAGTGTCCGAATACGAGAGGTTTTACTGTATGTTCATTCATTATAGTATATCCTTCTTGTCATCTCACTCTTATCAATCTTTTCCAAGTGCCAAAATACACTTATTATGGTCAAAATGCAGTAAGGAAGCCACGCCCCCTGCCTGCCCTTCTACTCTACGGGGCAGCTGATTGGTGCATTCCTCGTATCATCACTACCAATCACAATATCTTCACTACTTAACAGCGTGTGACCACAGGACAAAGCAATCTTCACTACAGAGGGATTTTTTATTTTGTCACCCTCTGTAGTGAAGATTGCTCTGTCCAGTGGTCACGCCGCTGTTAAGTAGTGAAGATATTGTGATTGGTAGTGATGATACGAGGAATGCACCAATCAGCGGTCATGTAGAATAGAAGGGGAGGCAGGGGGCGTGGCTTCCTTACTGCATTTTGACCATAATAAAACTATAGGAATAAGGGTGTTACCTAAAGACTGGTACATCCAGGTCAACATTCTTGTGGTCAAATGTGTTCATCACCACCTCCTGGATGATGACCTTGAGATCTGACACATTGATCACCATTCCTGTCACTTCATCAACAGGACCACGCACAGTCACATCCACTGGGGAGCGAGAAAACATTCAGAGAAGCCTTTTGGGGGACATTCAGATCAAGATATTAATATTAACATACATATAACGATTATATAAGATTATGACAAACAAATAGTGATACTTAGCATGATATACATATACTGTACCCTACTGTTCAACAAAGTTTTGACCTATAATCTGAAGCCATAATGATAGAGCCGTGTTTTTGTGGGCCAAGCACCGTCTTGGATTACGAAGACCACTCCAATAACACTTGCTGAAATGTGTGTTATACTGCTTTGTGATAGTGTTTGCAATGTTTTGGACTGATTATTATTTCGGCCCCTACCAAGCTTGTTGTGTTGTTGTCGCAGAAACCAATCCGTTTTCAATTGCGAGAAAAAACGGTCTTCGTACCAAGACGGTGCTTGGACGACAAAAACACGGCTAAGTTCATATTCATGGCATCCAAGTACTACTACTCTCAAAAACCTTAAAAAAAAAAACATGGACGATGGGTTATAAATTTTGCTCTTGCTAATTGATGATTATTCATTATGATAACCCTTTTTATATTTTACCTTCATGGAATCTTGTTAGGAAAGAGTAGTCAAACTATATGGTGTAGATGCCCGTATTCGTAGTCACATACCATCATTGTACGTGGTCATTGTTCACTTTTTGTCTTGTCCTAATTAAATCAATAGGTCATGCCAGCTCTGTTGTGATTGCAATAGGACGTAACTGTATTTGGGATTTTTTTGCTCTGTATTTCTCACTTCCATGGCAGCTACAAGATCTCTGTTGTGATTGCAATAGGAGTACTGTATGATTGCTCTAGTACTTTCCATGGCAGCTACAAGATCTCTGTTGTGATTGCAATAGGAGTACTGTATGATTGCTCTAGTACTTTCCATGGCAGCTACAAGATCTCTGTTGTGATTGCAATAGGAGTACTGTATGATTGCTCTAGTACTTTCCATGGCAGCTACAAGATCTCTGTTGTGATTGCAATAGGAGTACTGTATGATTGCTCTAGTACTTTCCATGGCAGCTACAAGATCTCTGTTGTGATTGCAATAGGAGTACTGTAGGATTGCTCTAGTACTTTCCATGGCAGCTACAAGATCTCTGTTGTGATTGCAATAGGAGTACTGTAGATTGCTCTAGTACTTTCCATGGCAGCTACAAGATCTCTGTTGTGATTGCAATAGGAGTACTGTAGGATTGCTCTAGTACTTGCCATGGCAGCTACAAGATCTCTGTTGTGATTGCAATAGGAGTACTGTAGGATTGCTCTAGTACTTGCCATGGCAGCTACAAGATCTCTGTTGTGATTGCAATAGGAGTACTGTAGGATTGCTCTAGTACTTGCCATGGCAGCTACAAGATCAATTGAATAATTTTGACTGAGTAGAAATGGAACAAAATCATAGCAATTACCACGAGCAATCATGGTATGTGACTACGAATACGAGCATAGTCTCAAGCTATACTTTTTTTGATCAAGCTATATCCCACAAACATTTGAATCTTCAAGGGAGGAGACTGAAGCTGGGACACATGCTTTCCCTTGCACAAATACTTAACCCCTTGACGCCCAGATCTTTTCTTTGCTATATATAATCGTCTGTTGTTAGCCATAAAAATGCGAAAAGTAACTAAATATACCAAATAAGCTAGTGGTCAAGGATATTGAACAGGTCATATTTATAAAGTATTGCTTATATTCATTAAAATCGTTTATTGGTACTTAAATTACAATGGAAATTACGTTCTGGGCCTCAAGGGGTTAATTGACCTGAGTAATATTCATGTTTTCCTGAGTATTGCTAGTCTGATATCTTGCATAAAGTATTACTAGTCTGATATCTTGCATAAAGTATTGCTAGTCTGATATCTTGCATAAAGTATTGCTAGTCTGAAATCTTGCATAAAGTATTGCTAGTCTGAAATCTTGCATAAAGTATTGCTAGTCTGAAATCTTGCATAAAGTATTGCTAGTCTGAAATCTTGCATAAAGTATTGCTAGTCTGAAATCTTGCATAAAGTATTGCTAGTCTGAAATCTTGCATAAAGTATTACTAGTCTGAAATCTTGCATAAAGTATTTGCTATCTGAAATCTTGCATAAAGTATTGCTAGTCTGAAATCTTGCATAAAGTATTGCTAGTCTGAAATCTTGCATAAAGTATTGCTAGTCTGAAATCTTGCATAAAGTATTGCTAGTCTGAAATCTTGCATAAAGTATTGCTAGTCTGAAATCTTGCATAAAGTATTACTAGTCTGAAATCTTGCATAAAGTATTGCTAGTCTGAAATCTTGCATAAAGCCTTAATTCCCTCTATATTTGTTCCTGAATCTATCATAATATATGTATCTAAATTTACATCATGTAGCTGGAGTTAAATGAGAACTCGTAAAAGCAAATCAAACTTCATAAATCAATGTGTATCACTTATAAGTTGTGTTGACCATGCCATTGCAGTTGGTATCTTGCATATTTCAAATATTTGCTGTTTGCTTAGTCTTCATCTCCAAGCAGTTTACTGTTGAAATTAAAGATATGCTACTGAACATCAAAATAGGAGCATAAAGTACAGTGAAACCCTCTCATATTCGTGCTAATTGGGCCAAAAGTTGTGTCGAACGCTAAGTAATGCAAGTGAATTCCGAAAGTATGGGGCTAGCGACTATATATGCTGGGAATATGTTGATAAAGTATGCTAGAATTCCTAAATACAAAAAAAAACAGAAACTAAAAAAATTCTAGGTGTATTTCATATATGCTAGGAAATTTCGGCCCTAAAAAGTAGAAAAGCATAAATAATTAAAAAAAAGTGAATAGTCAAAGTCTTGAATAACAGTTTTTACTGTATTGCAAAAAAGAACTAGATTAGATCTGATAAAATTGTATCAATTGTCTATGAGTATATGCACCTAATCTTGTCTTGTATGTTGCAGTTGAAAGAAAATAATGCTGTTAATCTTGGCAAATAGCACTAAATCTTGTATAGTTGCTCTTTCCTTTGACGTATTGCTTTGCTGGTTCTTGCAGTACAGTAATTCCCTTTCATATTCGATAAAGTATGGGCAAGAGTGGTCCAAAGTAATGCAAGGATCCCAATCTATGGGGGATTAATAATGGGGGGATATGAAGAAACAAAAATAGTAAAAAAAAAAAAAAGTAAATGAAAAATTCTAGTGTATTGGAAAGCTGGTTGAAATTTGCAAGTAACCCCTAATGTTGACATAAAACAATAAATTAAACAGACGAAAAAAAAAAAACAAAAAAAAACTTATATTAAACAACAATAGGTGAGGTACTTATATATGTCATGTCCAATAAGAGAGGTTTTACTGTATAGTAAAATTGCCTGTTCCATTACCTCAAGCCTCTGACTGTGATAACACAGAGGTCCGAAATTAACCAAAACGTGTCTCAACACCTCTCGTATGACATCAAGGACCAAGTTGGAGCTTTGTTGCAATCACGAATTGGGGCACTTTAAACCTATTGGGGGATATATGTTTCTCTTTAAAAAAGAAAAAAATTAAAAAAAAAAATATCTAGGTATATTAGCTAGGAATTTCGGCCCTTAAAAAAAAAAAAAAAAAAAAAAAAAAAGTCTGATAAAGTCAAAGCCGAATACGAGAGGTTTTACTGTATTCAAAAAAAGAACTAGGATTAGATGAAAAACTTTGTACTAATTGTTATGAGTATATGACCTCCTTTTGTCTCTGTATGTTCAGGTGGAAAAATAATGCCGTTAATATTGGCACATAGCACTAATCATGTATATTTCCCCTTTCCTTTGACGTATGGCTTTGCTGGTGTCAGTACAGTAAACCCTCTCATATTCGGACTAATTGGGCCAAGGAGTGGTCCAAGTAATGCAAGGATCCCAATAATGGGGGGATTATAAATGGGGGGATATGAAGAAAAAAAAAGAAAAAAGAAAAAAAAAAAAAAAATCTAGGTGTATGGAAGCTGGGAAATTTCGAACCCTAAAAAAAAAAAAAAAAAAAAAAAAAAAAAAAAAAAAAAAAAAAAAAATTATAATAATAAAAAAAAAGGGGGAGGTCTGAATATGTCAATGTCCGAATAAGAGAGGTTTTACTGTATAGGTAAACACACCGTCCATAGCCTTCGTAGCCTCCTGCATGTGTACATCAGCAGGTCCGTTATTACCAAAACGTGTCTCACAGCTGCGGATGACATCAAGACCAAGTTGGAGCTTTTTGCAATCACGTGACATTTGGGCAACTTTAAACCCTATTTTGATATATTTCTTGCCTTTTCTCTTTGAAATGATAATGTTTAGAGTGAATTTTAAGTTTAGGAATCTATTGGCCAACCTTTAAAAAAAAAAAATTCGTTAGGCAACTTGTCTATTACTAGTTATGGCTGCACAGGCAAGCATTACAAGCCTGCGCAGTGTTGTCGTCGGGATATTTTTCGAGACCGAGCCAGAGAGCTTCACAGAGAGGTGTCACTCGGGCCGCGCCATTTTGGATTTTGAACCGGTGGCGCCGCCTTGCGGATGGGGCCTTCCGTCAAATGTCACAATGCTTATATCATTACTGTGCACGGTGTTGTGCCTTTTCAATACCCTAGGACGCAAATATATGTAGCATTACGTTAAAATAATGAACTGAAGTGGTTACAGGGTTCCCAGAATTGAGAGTTTCCCTAAATTTGGGGGGGCTCAAAAGTGTCCCAATGCTTATATCATTACTGTGCACGGTGTTGTGCCTTTTCAATACCCCAAGACGCAAATATATGTAGTATTAAGTTAAAATAATGAACTGAAGTGGTATTGATGGATGTATTTTTTTGTTATTACACCTTTTGTTCCTTTTGTATTTCATAGCGAAGCCCCGTCATTCCAATAAATTGTCTCCAATCTCAATACCCTCTCCCCCCCACACACATTTTGTTTTGGCTGAAGTCAAAATGGGTGGGTGGTGATGGGTAATGGGTGAGTGAATGGGTGGGGGTGATGGGTGAGTGAATGGGTGTGGGGTGATGGGTAGTGGGGGAATGGGTGGGGGGTGATGGGTAATGGATGAGTGAATGGGTTGGGGGTGATGGGTAATGGGTGTGGGGCGATGGGTGAGTGAATGGGTGTGGGGTGATGGTAATGGGTGAGGGAATGGGTGAGGGGTGAGGGGTAATGGGTGAGTGAATGGGTTGGGGGTGATGGGTTAATGGGTGAGGGAATAGGTGGGGGGTGATGGGTAATGGGTGAGTGAATGGGTTGGAGGTGATGGGTAATGGGTGAGTGAATGGGTGGGGGTGATGGGTAATGGGTGTGGGGCCAAGGGTGAGTGAATGGGTGTGGGGTGATGGGTACTGGGTGAGTGAATGGGTGGGGGGTGATGGGTAATGGGTGAGTGAATGGGTGGGGGGTGATGGGTAATGGGTGAATGAATGGGTGGGAGGTGATGGGTAATGGGTGAGTGAATGGGTGGGGGGTGATGGGTAATGGGTGAGTGAATGGGTTAGGGGTGATGGGAAATGGGTGATTGATTGATTTAATGCCAAAAAGGCGAATGTGCCAGACAAGGGAAATGGGTGAGCGAATGGGTGTGGGGTGATGGGTAATGGGTGAGTGAATGGGTGTGTTGTGATGGGTAATGGGTGAGTGAATGGGTGGGGGGTGATGGGTAATGGGTGGGGGGTGATGGGTAATGGGTGGGGGTAATGGGTGAGTGAATGGGTGTGTGGTGATGGGTAATGGGTGAGTGGAGGAATTTCCTCCCTTCTTTGATTCCTTATTTCTGTCCTCATCAGGTCCTCTTCTGACTCTTCATCCCTCCAATTTCTTCCTTACTCCTTATTCCTCCTTTCCTTCTCTCATATCTCCTTCCTTCCCTCTCTCCCACCTTCCATTATCACCCCATCATCACAAAAAGGAGGAGCAATTCCCCCTCTATCTGCACGGGCGACTGTCAGTGCGTGCACCAACCGCTAGGATCGCTGTCGTCCATGAAATCTAAATGGCGCGCCATGTTATATCGCCCGAGTGACACCTCTCGGTGAAGCTCTCTGACCGAGCGGCGAGAGGGCAGTCAGTCGTTGTCGCTGTTCATGTGTTCATCTCTTGGTTCACCGGTGAGCGCGTGTGACCGGTCTACCAGTTAAGTAATTTAAGGTCACTGCCTCTCTCAGTGCTTGTAGTTTCGTTGGTTGGATTTGCCTATGTACTTCTGTACACTCTCACTAAAAACTTCTCAAACTCTGTAAGCACCATGCATTATAAAATTGCGGATGAAGAATTTGGGGTGCTACTATAGCGTGCGGTTTACCGGGACATTTGCACTATAGCGTGCGGTCTACCGAGACATTTTACACTATAGCGTGCGGTGCGGTCTACACTTCTTATTCTACTTACACTCTACACCAGGGGCGTATTTAGGATCTTGAAACATTGGGGGCTTAGCCCAGCCAAAGGATCTTCACATTTTTACAGGATAATTTTATTTATGAGTATAATGAATATAAGATGTGAGACACTGCTCTACCAACTGGCTCCGATAACTTGCTTAGGATAACGGGCCTGGGGACGGGGGTTCCCCAGTGGGGACTGGGGCCCGAAGCCCCCCCCCCCTCCCCACGATGACAGCGGGCCTGGGGACGGGGGATCCCCAGTGGGGACTGGGGCCCGAAGCCCCCCCACGATGACAGCGGGCCTGGGGACGGGGGGGGGGGCTACGTAATAGCAAATAATATGCGTAAGAAATTATCATTCCTCTCTATATATCTATAACAGTCGTTATTTCACTTATTTGAGCCTATTTTCGGGTTTTGCATTGATATTCTCCCTATCTACCTTTGATCAGCCTTCCATACAGCCGGTAATCCCGTATTTTAAGGCTATATAATGATCCCCATCGCCGCAAACCCTGGCCTGGCCTCCCATAGCAAACCGTGATGACGTCACGGCTGCGTGACGTCACAGCAGCGGCGGCTGCCCATCGGCTGACGGCCCCTTTTCCCATCATTAATCTAGCTCACATCAAATACATCAAATAATGCATAAGGCAACACGGATAGAGTAAAATAATGAGAAATAGGACACACTAAGCCTAAAAAACAATGAAATAACGAAGAACTAATTAAATATCGTGTTTGAAAATATGGCCCCAAAACTGCCAAATTTCCACAACAAAATTCGAGCTTTTTAAATACGGCCTCATAAATACTGAAAAAATGAGCAAATAGTACATGATGTGTGTATCTTATAAACAGTAACAGATCGTAGCTTGGCGAAGAAACCAACGATCAAAACATGTTTTGTTATTTCAATAATTTTACCCTATAAACTAATCAGCCAGCCGTATTTCTTCATTAAACACGTGAAAAACACGTCACATAGACACACACAAACACACAGCGACTGTAGGAATTGCTAAGTACACACCCACAGCTTTTCAGCTCATCTAGATGTCAGAATAAGATTGCCAAAAAATGTAAACAAAAACACAATCCTTCTAATACCCATATAAAACAAGATATACCCACCAAGCGCACGATAAATACATAAAACGATGCGGAAATATCGTAATATATTAAAACACACAATAAAAACACTACATTTGATGTAAAAAAAAAAAAAATCAACAAAACATCGGTAAAATCTACGGTATTACTAAAACATTACATCATATTTCTTTTACGAAGGCCTTAAAACACGGAGACTGTTTATGTTAAGTCATAAAACAAGCTGGGCTTTTCAACAAGGCTATCCAATCCAATATCGATCCATGAATAAAAAAGTGAATATTCGTTTTAAAATACGTAGCTGGCAACTCGTAACCTTTTCCAGAGTCCCGGATTCCCAGAGCCAATCAGCGGCCTTGCTCCATGCTCAGCCAATCAGCGTTCCGGAAAGCCGCTGGGTGACTGGTCGGCCATGTTTAGTATTTATCTCCGATATATGGACATATATGGTGGTAAATAAGGGGAGTTTAACCCTTAAATACCTTATTTATGGCATATTAGTGATAATATACGTATTGTTACTGATAAAAATAGGTGGGACGATAATACATTACCGCAATATTAGCTTTTCATCGTAATATTCTCCCTGAAATACATGACTGATCTTGGGTAAAATTCTACCGAAGTCGCCTTGTAGAGACACTTTCAACACTCGCCTTTCCGTGCTGTGCCGACCGCTGCTGCTATAATACGCATATGTACACGCACGCACACGCACACAGGGTAGTTGCTATGAATGGTGTGGATAAATGCGTTGTCTGTGTGGTAGTTGTGGCGTATTTTCAGGTCAATATGAGAGTCGGGGTCCCGGGTAGGTACCTGGAACTGTCGCCGATAGGAACTGTCGCCGATATCGGCGACTGTTCCAATTTTTCACATCGGCGGGAGTTCCAATTGTCGGCGACAGTTCTAGTTCTTGATCTTGATATTACAGTACCCAATATATCATTTAATAAGCTTTTAATCATGTTTCTGCATTCAGGGATTAAATACCAGCAATAACTTGAACTATCAAAGGCTTTCAATGGGAGAAATATACTTGTAAAGCTGTCAACACCCTTCTCCTAACTCCGCCCCTTGGAGACTTGACCTGGCGCAGCATCGCAAGCGACGCAAGGCGATCGCAATAGTACGGCCCTAGGTGTCTTGAAGACACCTTCACCTCCCTCTCCTTAATTCTCTCCTCTCATTCCATCCTTTCCTCCTCTATTTCATCCTTGTTCGAGACAGACAATAGGAGCCCACGAATATATATATATATATGAGTTCCAGCAAACTTAACTATCAAGCTTTGATGGGAAATATACATGTAAAGTGTCTACACCCCCTCCTGACGCCGCTCTTGGAGATTAGCGCGGAGAATACCCCACCTTCCCCTTCACTCCCATCACCCCCGAACGTTCATCCAACACATTCTCTGGCTAAATTGTCTACACACCTCCGT
>JACEEZ010021522.1:162500-177671 GCA_016584305.1 Chionoecetes opilio | reverse complement strand
GAGAGAGAGAGAGAGGAGAGAGAGAGAGAGAGAGAGAGAGAGAGAGAGGGGGGGGGGGCCTCGCGCGATTATTTAGTTAACGCTAATTTATGCATGGTTCTACTGCATTTATCAGAAAACGAAATATAGCAATGGAAAGCTAATAAAATTCTGCTTATATTGATATCTGCCATCTTATAAGCTGTTCCACAAAGTTTGACATGACGACGAGTTTTAAGTGAATTTAAGTTCATGCATATTTCTTCAGAGTCTCATAATGACCTTTATTTAATGTGTTTTACTGTGTTTTATGTGATACTCTTATAGAACAAACATTTCCGAAGATAACAGTATATCCTTTATACATGTATAACATGATATACTGCGGGGTCATGTCTTGAGAACTTCCGCGGGTCTTGGGTGAACGAAGAGGCCATGGTAGCAAGATGGCGCCCATAAATCAAGTTGTCGCTACTCTATTATTCAAGGTACTCTAGTGATAACTTGCAGCTATGTCGCTCATACATGCAGATACTTTATTTTCTTTTTTTCTTTGTGTGTGTGTGAAGAAAAGGAAAGAAAACGAGCACACATTGAAGGAGTGACTTAACGAGTACGAGCACCAGTAGGCCGTCGTCCAGAGCTCGTGCTCTCCACCTGCTTGCTAGGATACCAGTGTTATAGTGAAATTTCCATGATAATAGGAGCAAACTCTTTATACACTGCACTAAAGTGACCTGTACAACAACACACACATAGATGAATGAATGATTAACATGTATTAAGAAAATTAGTACGTAAATATACATATACAAGACTCTCTCTCTCTCTCTCTCTCTCTTCTCTCTCTCTCTCTCTCTATATATATATATATACATATATATATATATATATATATATATATATATTATATAATATATATATATATATATAATATATATATATATATTATATATACATGAGCTAGCTCAGATCAGTGATGGAAGTTCCGGAGCTTGAATCTTTGCAAGTCTACAATCTACGCTTGACTCCCTTCAGGTATAGCCTGATAATAATGATAATACAGGATCCTTGGTATAGACCAATGGTTCCCAACCAGGGGTCCATGGTCCCCAAGGGGCCCATGGAAGAATTTCAAGGGGTCCATAGATATTCTAAGAATCTAATTATTTTTATATTTAAATTACTGGAATATATTAATAAGAGAGAGAGAAAATTAATAACCGTTATTTTATCATGGTAAGAGTAGCAAAAAATCTGTTCTTATGTCAGGTTGATGATGTGTCAGAAGACGCACAAGAAGAGTTCATTGAGCTTATCCACGATTCAACAGCTAAGAATGTTTTCCAGTCAAACTCCTTGTCTAGCCTTGGTGTTCAATGATGGAATCATATCCCAAAATATGTGATCTGGCAGTTCGAGTTCTTTTGCCTTATGTTTCAACCTACCTGTGCGAAAGTGGGTTTTCTGCATTACTTACAATAAAAAGTAAATCAAGGAACAAGCTGTCTGTGGAAGATGACTGGCGGTGTGCACTGGCCGCCACTGAGCCAAGGATTCATGAGCTGGTTGCTCAGAAACAACCACAAAAGTCCCATTGAGAAATATATAGTGACATAATATTTTGCAGCCAATGAAAAGTCATTCACTGCTGTTTTTCTACTTTTATTAATGAAAAAGAAAGAATTATAAATGCAGGCATTTTTTGTGATTTATTGGACTGTAACTACTCCTTTTCATCCCTCATGTATTATTATTATCCCTCATATATTAGTGTTTCATTAAGTAGGTGTATTGCAAATTTATTTAGCAATGGTATCGATATTGCTATTATTTTACATACTTTAAATACCATGAAATCAATAAGGAAATTTTTGTTCATAATTTATTTATTATTTGTCTTTAAATCTTGGGAATATCTATTCTGTTACTTGAAATTGTTATACTTAAGATTGCTGTTTTTAAAACGTGAAACTGATGTGTTTGGTTATGTCATTTTTTTTTTTTTTTTCATACATGTGCTTGCAAGCTCAAAAATAAGGCAAGTATTATAAGGATAGCTTTTGCGTACAATACCTACAACTATAACAACAATAACATGACATTTTTCCTATGTATTTTACTTAATTAAAAAAAGTCTGTTGAACAGAACGTGTTCTGTTTTCATATAAGTAAGCCTACAGCTTAATCAGCATAACAATGCAAGGCATTTTACATGAATGTATTCAATCTTTTGCAGAAAAATCTTCTATTAATTTTGTTGGCTTAGCCTATTTCATTGTAGGGGTCCATAGGTGGAAAAGTGACTGGAAAAGGGGGAATGGGACATAAAGGTTGGGAACCACTGGTATAGACTGTATTCAACTTGCAGAACAAATAGAGCCCGAACGTATATAGAGGCGTTATAATCTACCCAGCTGATCATAACGGAAGGCAAACTATTCTGCCCGTGCACCTGTGTGTGTGTGTGAGGTCCTGGATTTGCCGAAAGCCTGCAGTCCTGCCGCCCTGTCGATGTGTGTGGAGTTTTCTTTTCTTCTCCCTATTTTCTTATCAAGGGTTGGGACGCAGGTTTCTCCCTCGTTTATTATTCATTGTAATGTAAAATACATACACACGGAGGACTGATAGCACCGATGAATGCGGAGTCCGTGAAGAAAGGCATTGCTTTGAAATACAACATAATATTCAGACAAAAGGTACTTATAAGAGGTCTGAATTCATTAGCAAATTTTACCTAGAGTCGAGTGTGACCGAAACTCTTGGTGGCAAGCGCAAGAGAGATAATTTTCTATAAGGCATACGAGGGTTGGCTGAGGCCAGAAAGTTTTCTAATTACTTGCGGACGAAGACGTTCACATCAGATATCTGGAGATAATTATATGCATGAATTGGATTAACCATCAATATGGCGACGAACCTACCACTGACGCCGTCGCCCCTGGCGCAGGAGAGGCGGCCCTGGTCGGGGGTGTAGGGACCCGCGTACTTGGAGAACAGGGTGTACGAGGAAAAGTCACCGTCATGTCTCCTCCGGTCACCCACGCGAATCTGTGTACAGATTAACGAAGTGAGCAATATCCTCTTTTTTTCCGCAATAGGCGGAAGGAATGTGTACATATAGGAGGAAAGCCGCCACTTACCTCTACATTATGGAACCTCTCCGAGCAGCACTCACGGCGAGAGAGGATCTGCACGTCATGAATCCGCTGTGTGGAGTGCAGGTCCAGCAGCCACCAGGGCGAGGGTTCAGGCATGGAGTGAAACATTGTTTCATCTGTCTCGATTGTATCCACGGCATAGGAGGGATTGGCATTCCCATCGTATTCCCTGATGACAGTTATCATTATCTAATGGCTTTATAATTAATTTTATATTGAACCTATTTCTAGGCAAAGAAGCACATACATAAGATATTAGACAAAGAACTATTATTTTAGGAAAGTCACTGTGAGACACTAACCAGTTGCTACTGGCGTAAGCTTTCTTATTGGTGGCCACGTCCTGCAGGGTGTGCGGCGCGGGGAAGGCGATGAAGGTGTTGCTGGAGGAGGCTGCGGCGAGACCCTCCCCGTATAGCGTGCACGTGTTGTTCATGCCTGCAACGCCATACACACTATTACCTGTTACCTGTGTGTGTGTGTGTTTGTGTGTGTGTGTGTGTGTTGTGTGTGTGTGTGTGTGTGTGTGTGTGTGTGTGTGTGTGTGTGTGTGTGTGTGTGTGTGTGTGTGTGTGTGTGTGTGTGTGTGTGTGTGTGTGTGTGTGTGTGTGTGTGTGTGTGTGTGTATGTGTGTGTGTGTGTTATTCACCCATGGTCTTGTCCACGCGAGCCGGACTCGCGATCGCCAGTTTTACCCTCCTGGTGCGAGCTTGGAGCTCATTATTACCGATCTTTAGGCAATACTGGGACCTCACACACCACACACACCCATCCCCTTGCTCAAGGGGAACAGTAGCCGCCCAAAATAGGCCACTGCACTGAATAATAAGATCCCATTCCAAATGTCCATAAATCTTGATTAGATAGGCAACTTGGGGACAACTGGGTGCTAGCGACCAATATTTGATGTTATTTTAACCACAATAAGGCAATCTTAAGTGTTCTTATGTTGAAAATCAGGTTTTCACTAATAAAACCAATGGTTTTGATATACTCATGTCCATACCATGAACATTGGTTAGAAGAACTCACTCGAGAGACACAGAGTAAGGGGCGACCTGATAGAAGTTTTTAAGTGGATAAAGGGATTTAATAAAGGAGAGGTAGGAAAAGTTCTTACGGCTATTAACCAGGGTAGAACAAGAAGTAACGGATTAAAGCTGGAAAAGCGTAAATTTAAAAAAAGAAATAGGGAAAAACTGGTTCACAAATAGGGTGGTGAATGACTGGAATGGACTCAGTAGACAGGTAGTTAGTGCGGAGTCATTGGGGAGCTGTAAAGAGTGGCTGGATAGGTTCATGGATGGGGATGAAAGGTGGATGTAGGTAGTGTTAGGTAACAGGAACTACCACGTGTAGGCCTCACGGCCTCTTGTAGCTTCCTTATTTTCTTATGTTCCTATGTTCTTATGTAAGAAATAGTATTTGAAAGTATGATCTACTCATGTATGGTTCGACAGCTTTAAGGAACTGTTACGTCAAAATGTTTGGGTGAATATATTTCTCCATTGATGCTGAAAGACTATAGATTGTGTGCACAAGGGTTGTATGATTTCTTATTCTCCATATTATTTCTCAACTCAATATTATTTTTACTTTCAAATACTATTTCTTCTAACCAATATTCATGGTATGGACATGAGTATATCAAAACCATTGGTTTTATTAGTGAAAACCTGATTTTCAACATAAGAACACTTAAGATTGCCTTATTGTGGTTAAAATAACATCAAATATTGGTCGCTAGCACCCAGTTGTCCCCAAGTTGCCTATCTAATCAAGATTTATGGACATTTGGAACGGGATCTTATTATTCAGTGCAGTGGCCTATTGTCAGTGGAAAAAGTGTGTGACTGTGTGTGTGTGACTGTGTGTGTCTGTGTGCGTAAGTGTGTGTGTGTGTGTGTGTGTGTGTGTGTGTGTGTGGTGTGTGTGTGTGTGTGTGTGTGTGTGTGTGTGTGTTGTGTGTGACTGTGTGTGTGTGACTGTGTGTGCCTGTGTGTGTGTGTGTGTGTGTGTGTGTGTGTGTGTGACTGTGTGTGTGTGTCATTGTGTGACTGTGTGTGGTGTGTGTGTGTGTGTGTGTTGTGTGCGGATAAGTATGCATCACAGAGGAATTCACACCAATAAGTGAGTCAGGTTCGCACCACTAAAAGAGTACTTCATGGCCCTTTTCAGAGTACACACTGCAGCACACAGGGTGTGGGAGGCGGTGTATAAGGCGTACGATTGAGAATACTTCGTCATCAGAGTCAAGGATATGCAGGTTTCCTGCAACCTGTTTAAGTGCATTGTTGATTGTGTCCCGGCCGTGAAGGAGCCGCTTGCCCAAACCATCACCAAGATGAAGGTTACGCTCGCCATCTGAAGCACCTGCAAAATAACACCAGGCAATGTCAAGGCAATCACGCTGCAGGACGGTAATTAATACACCGTCGCAATGGCTGCGCAACAGGCATTGCAAAGTGTATTATGCGAACAGCTCACTTTAAGACTCCTCCATACACCCGCCGAGGCGGTGGCAGAGTGATTAGCGTGTGGAAGTGGCAACCTCGGTTTACCGAGTTCGAATCCCGCCATTGACCAAAATCTTTCTGCACCGTCGAGTGGCCTAAGAACACCCTCATGTTGCCCATTAACTCTATTGATGGCGAGTGCATCGGAACACACAGAGGTGGCATGAGCTTCTAATCACAGGCGCCAGTATAAAAATCCTGCTTGCGCCACCACGGGCGAGGGCCAACTATCATATAGCTCGCAGGTGAACCTCCAGGGCCTACAATCCGAGCCCTGGAGGTCATTGCCTATAGGCGCTATAGGCACAAATGTAAAAAAGAAAGAAAAGAAAAAAAACATGTGTCGCGGCAGTCATTTGCCTTATACTGCCGACACACAAAGTCTTTATCAACTTCCTCGATAACAATAACTTTAAACAAATGTAGCTATGTCCATGAGTGTATTTCAGCATCTTCTTGATGTGCAAACTTCAGAAATGAAAAGTTAATAAGAATATATCACATTTAATATACTATAGGAGTAGCTGTGTGTCTGTCTGCTGTGTGTCTGTCTGTCTGTCTGTCTGTTTTGGGTAGCCGAAACTGTGAATTCAATCTTGATGAGAGTATGCTAAAAAAATCGCAAATAAATCGTAGGTGGTAAGCAGCTTGTCATGTCAATTGAATAATTTTGAAGGGGGGTTTTGGGCTAAGAACACTTTTAGCAGTATTAGATTACAGGAAGAAACTCTTTGGTAACGTTTAGTCGCATGTCACTAACTCCGTAGACTCATGGACTTACCGTTTGCGTGCGTGTGTGAGTGTGTGTGTGTGTGTGTGTGTGTGTGTGTGTGTGTGTGTGTGTGTGTGCATGTGCGTGTGCGTGTGTGTGTGTGTGTGTGTGTGTGTGTGTGTGTGTGTGTGTTTGTATGCGTGCATAGGTGCGTGCGTGTGTGTGTGTGTGCGTGTCGTTTGCGTGTGTGTTGTGTGCGTGCGTGTGTGTTGTGTGTGTGTGTGTGTGTGTGTGTGTGTGTGTGCAGTGTGTGCATGTGTGTGTGCGTGCGTGCGTGCGTGTGTGTGTATATGCGTGTGTGTGTGTGTACTGTACTGTAGGTAGGTAAGCTATTTATGGCAACACTCTTTATGGCAACTCGCCCTTGACCTCCAAGATGAGTGAGAGTGACTAAGTGAGTGAGACCCGGGGTCACGATGGAACAGTATTTATAGGGAGAGGTCAAGGGGTGAGTTGCCATAAAGAGTGTTGCCATAAATTGCTTACCTACCTACAGTACAGTACATGTGTGTGTGTATATGTTTGCTTAGGGTCGATATTCTAATATACCCCAGGCACGGCCAACTCTACGTCTGCCTGTCAAGGGTTGGCTGTGCTGATGCCGTCGAAGTGGTGGCGCCCCGTGGAACTACACGGAACGTGGTCTACCCCGAGGCACTTTAACCAGTGACCAACGACAGCAACAACACGATTGGAGTTTGCACTCACATTGTTGTCTAATATATACTACTACTACAAACATTAATACATGGGTCCGAAGGGCCCACAAGCACTTGTCTAATATACTATAGGAGTAGCCGTGTGTGTGTGTGTCTGTTTTGGGTAGCCGAAACTATAAATTCAATTTTGATGAGAGTAGGCTCAAAAAATCGCAAATAAATCGTAGGTGGTAAGCGGCTTGTCCCATGTCGATTGAATAATTTTGAAAGGGGGTTTTGGGCTAAAAACCCTTTTAGGAGAATTAGATACAGGAAAAACTCTGCGGTAACATCTTGCCGTATTCCACAAACTCAGTAGACTCATGGACGTTTGTGTGCGTGTGTGAGTGTGTGTGTGTGTGTTGGAATCACACGGAACACAAAGGGTTGGAATCACACGGAACGTGGTCTACCACGAGGCACTTTGACCAGTGACCAACGACAGCAACAACACGATTGGAGTTTGCAATCACATGTTGTCTAATATATACTACTACAAACATCAATACATGGGTCCGAAGGGCCCACAAGCGCTTGTCCACAGCTATGTAAGCGAAAGAAGGGGAATTTTACAATGCTGGTATTTCTCTGTGTGTCGTACCATCGCCTTGTACACTTTTTGCTATCCCTTGTTGTTGCTCGCGCACCTCAGAAGCAGAGTTGCCACCCGTCTGGCCACCTTCTTTTGCCGTGAAGCTCTTTGTAACCCATGACCTTAAGCGCGTGTGCTTAGTCCTAGCCCCGCCACCTGGTAATGCACTGATGCCACATATAGTCCAAGAGAAAATGAGATTCTATGTTAGAAAAGCAGTTATGCACCAACGCCCCAATTTCGTAACTGCTATTATAGATGTCATTTTGCTTATCAATAAAAATCAGTATACTTTTTACTTAACATTCATCACAGAAATTGTAAACAGAAAATACAGAAGTTATCCCGTTCACGTTGGGCCGTACGCTGTGACAGTGTTAACAGCATTCGTGATGGATCACGCATCCTAGCATCATGGTATGGACCTCCGACTATATATACCCGCGGTCACTGTGGGAGTGGGTCACCCATGTCCAGCTAACCCTTACGTTTTTACTAGATAAAGTACGTTGTAACTTTTACGTCAGATCGTAAATAGTAGATTGTTGGACGCCAGGTCCATACGTATTTCACAAGAATGACAACTTTTAACACATTTGCGAACCATTTGCACGTACTAACTTTGTCTACCTCTGATCACGTACAACCTTCTCACAACTATTTGCTCATCCCATACGTTTGCTATATTACCTTCACAGCACTCCACAACCTTCTGTCGTACCATACTTTTCTGCCGGTCTGCTACACTCTTCCATACTTTGCTTGAGTCTAATATTTTCCTACTGCCTTATCACAACCCTCCTTACTTCTGTAGCACATAGCACAGTGACAAACGTAGTCCACGAGATTAGGACCCTGATCTATTATCTTAACATGTAAACAAGTAGAATATGCTCGTAACTGATCTTATTTAATATTCATTTTTCTTTATAGTGTGTGTACGAATCATTATCAAACAAATACTTATTTACTTAAACATATTATAATGACGACTAGGTGGACAAAAATTTTATATGCAGATAAAAGAGAAGAATAATTCCGTTCACTAATAAAGGAACTTGTTATCTTCATGTCAGTCACGTCAGTCACAGTAATCCTCCATTTATTCATAACAATTACTCATTATCTGCACTATTATTATACACCCTATTAACGCATATACCACACACAAACTTTCATCATAATTGTTCAACAGATATGAAAGTTGGTAAATTTTCAGATGAACACCGAACTTCCGTTGATGGACGAAACAATTTTTTTCTGGTGAGTTTTGATGTGATTTGAATAATTCTAACCGTTTCTGTCACAAATCTTTTTTTTTTTTTTTGTGATTTGCAAAAAAAAAGACAAAAACACAAATTGAACCTAACTGAACCTAACCTATTATATACCTAACCTAACCTTTACCTATCTTCAAAAAAGAAAAGAAAAAAAAATTGCGACAGTAACGGCTAGCAGATTAATTTAAAGCACATCAGAACTCGCCAGAAAAAAATAGTTTCGTCCACCAAAGTGAATTCGGTGTTCATCTGGAGTAATACCTGAAAGTCATATAAACTTGCCCCATATTTTACTAATCAACTGACAGCAAAAAATTAAGAATTCAAAATTTAATTAAAACTAATTACTGCAACTTAATTCCCTCATAAACGTTTATGGCAGCTTATGCACAGTCGCTAAACAGGGCCCGGTAGGGGGGGCGGTAGGAGCGACTAGATCGATAGAGTCTCAAATCATGTTGTATATATCAAGTTTGTTGTCTTAATCAATTTCGTATAAAACTGTTTAAACCCCAAATTTTGTCCTGGTGTACACAACCTTACTTGCCACTGATACACACTGCTTATAAAACCATGATCTATAATTGCTTCAATAACATTGATAATAATTCAAATAAATAAATTAAAAATGACATGACATGATTTAAAACAGTCCACCCTTTAATAAATTGGCTCCACCATGACCTTTATTGGCTCCCATGTCTTGTTTTGTTTCGGAAGTTAGACTGCAGCCTAACGATGATTTTAAGCTGATAAAAATAATGGAAAAATAAATTTTCAATAATGTTCTCCTACATAATGAGAATGAGAGAGAGAGAGAGAGAGAGAGAGAGAGAGAGAGAGAGAGAGAGAGAGAAGAGAGAGAGAGAGAGAGAGAGAGAGAGAGAGAGAGAGAGAGAGAGGAGAGAGAGAGAGAGAGAGAGAGAGAGAGAGAGAGAGAGTAGAGAGAGAGAGAGAGAGAGAGAGAGAGAGAGTTTCCTCCATGTTCACAAGGTGTTACCTGTTCTGCTTTAAACGTTCCAGAATAGGTCAGAAAAGCTTGCCAACCCCCCCCCCAAAAAAAAAAAAATTTACAACTGCAGTAAAACATTTTCTACCGTCTGTAACACCTCCCACAAGCTGAGATGATGGCCATATAAGGAACTGGGCATTGAACCAATTCATTGTTGGGTTTGAGGGAAGCATTAAGACTAGTGGGGGAAAGGATTCCCCTCTTTAGCGGCCCAGTGGTTCTTACACAGTTTTTCAGCCTCAATACCCCCAGCCTCCACTTCAAGTCATCCTGATACCTCCTCTCTAACCTGCCTCTATTTATTTCTTCCGACTTTTCCCTTGAAAATTCCCTTGAAAAGATGATGGCTATGAATGAACAAGCAGCTAAAATGTATGGACTTGTATTACATTTTCAATAGGTGAGTTAGTTGCATCATTATACGTACATACAGTGTCTAGTTTTTCTACAGGATTACTTTTTGGATACCCCCATGAACCCATTCGATATTCCCTGAGGACAATTAGGCATTACTTTAATAATACCTCGGCTTACCATTTGTCCCACTTATTCATATGGCCGCTTCAAAGGGCATTCACAGAATACATACAACATTCTTATATTCCTTGTCACAAGAAGAGATATGAATGAATCATATGAATAAATCATGCATACACAAACATTATATATATAATATATATATATCCTCCCCCGGACATATTTGGCATGGCCGGACATATGTCCGGAATGGCCACTAGGGGTCAGGACGGGCGGACACAGCCGTTCGGGGTGAAAGGGCAAGAGTCATTGTCTTAGTCATTGTATCGACGCCATTGTCTACACATCCTACACATTGTATTATGATCAAACTCGGTTGCTGCGTGGCATAGTTATTCAGGAGCAGCACAGGGGGCAAATAATCTAAAATCTCCAGCTTCTTTGCCCAACGTCCCAAGTCACCTCAACCCGCTGCTGCACCTCAGTCACCTCAACCGGCAACTGCAACCGAGTCACTCGAGTCACCTCAAGCTAGCTCCAGTGGTGCCACCAGGCCGCCCAAGCGACGTATAGCTGTCCTTAGTGACACCTCAGACTCTGAATATCAAGGTATTCAGGCTCACACTACAGTATACGATCCCAATATTTCGATACCGCACTGTCATGTCATAGAATATACTATTCTGTACTTTATTTTTCCATACTGTATTTTTTTTTCCATGTTTCCATGTTTCAGTACACAACTGTACGTACAATGTCGGAAATCGTCGGACTTTACCAGATAAAATCCGTGAATGGCAACACCTCCTGTACTTTCGCGGTTCCCGGACTTTTGGGGTTCTCGGACCGGGCTAACCCCCTAATAGTCCGAAAAATGGAGGGTAGTGTGCATGCATATATATATATATATATATATATATATATATATATATATATGCACAAAAACTGCAACAATCATATGAATGCAACCTAAAATGGCTTGTGTAAATCAATATAAATGAATCTGTACTGCAAAATGAAATTTGAAAATCGGAAAATGGGTGTGGTTACCAATAATACGATATCAATATATTTGAGATCCTTCATATGATAAAGTATTATATACTTTAAACTAAGGTTGAAAAAAAGAAAAAGATATTGAGAGCAGCCTTAAAATGGGTGCCCAGATTGAGGAATGAAAATGAATGAAAATGAGTGATTGAGGTTATGAAAAAGTACTTGAAGTCTGGACCAAGTTCCCAACATCAGAAAATTAAGGAACAATGTAGTATGATTGTGCTATGTGAACAAGGAGATACATATGAAGAAAATAACTTTTCCACAATATGGCATTTGATCTGAGGAATGTATGGTATTTTGGTACTTTCAACCAATAATGGAGTCCACGGTTTAAAGTATTTTTCCCATATATTTTGATGTGTTTTAATGTCAAATTGGATACTGTCGGAAATGCCAATAATAAACACTCACGAGTGTCTGAAGGGTTTGAGCCACCCCATCTTAACAGGTAATTTTTTTATAGGTTAGGTTACGTAAGTTATTCAGTAACTTTTTGGTTTAGTGCATCCTGCTATTTTGAAGACGGCAATTTTTTTTTCTGATAGTATATTTTAATGTGTTTTAAATGAATGTGATAAACGTTTTTCGGTAAAACCATTATTCTTTTATTTATTTATTTATTTTAAGAATGGGGAGTGGGACGTCCCATCAACAAGCGATTCCCCGGGGATAGATTTATCAGATTAGTAAAAAAAAAAAAATACATATCAGAAAAAAATTGCTTCATCCTCGTAAATAAAAGTTACGATAGTACACAGCGTTTGGGCTGAGCCCAAACTTTGCCCAACTTTGGGCAACCACTGGCCCGCTACTTGTCCCACACGGGGCTGCTAATAGCCATGACTAAATCTAAAGGCCCGTTCACATCTCCACGACTCGCGTCGGCGACCGGTCACGACTTGCTGAGGCATCCAGTCGGTGCCGACTGCAGCCAATTTTTTTGGGGGCTGAAACTCCAAAATTGGCGTGGTTGGCTCGGGTTGCCGTAGTTAGGCGACTAGTCGGCGACTAGACCGCGATTTTCGGCGATAGCCACATAAAGTCGCGGACTATACCTAATTTAACCGCCAATATTGGGTTGCCGTCATGCGATGACAGTCGCCGAGTCGCAGCACGACGGCAACTTGCCGTCGTTCTGTTCCACGACTGTTCCACGACTGCAGCACGACTGTTCCCAGCCGTGCTGCGACTATCACCGGATATGGCAAGCCCCTCCACCGACCGTAGTCGGCGCGGTTAGCCGATGGTTTGCCGTAGTTAGGCTACTATATATATGATCTATATGAACATATCATATAAATCTCACTCAATGGAATCACCGTGCTGAGCCTATCAAGATAACAGGCTTGGTTCCATCAGCCTTTGTAAACACCGATAGATACCTATCAAGCGACATTATTTTGAATTCATCCCCAAAACCTGGGGCAATGGGATAATTAAGCTTTTTTCAACGCCAAATTGCAAAGATAATTTAACATTGATTGCAATGGCAATGTAAGATAATATTAAAGACATGTTCATATGAATAAAATTTGTGCTTACTTCGTGTTTCGTGTTTAGGCATAATGAAGCTGTTTTTCTCATATTGAAAGATATAACCTTCAGTACCTAATTCCTTATTCTGCTATGATTACAAACAAATAGGACGTGACACTGATTTTTAGGTGCGTCAAGTTGACTTAAAATATGATAACATCGAAGGCCCTTTGTCATACTGTTCATATTTACCTGCAAAAAAAACCTATTTAGGTACTGAAGGTTCTATCTTATAGTATGGGAAAGACATCCTCATTATGCCTAAGTAAGCACGAATTATATCAGTATGAACATGTCTTTATTATTGTCTTACATTATCATTGCAATCAATGTCAAATTATCTTTGCAAATTTGCGTTGGAAATAGCTTAGTTAACCCTCTGCCCCAGCTTTTGAGGATGAATTCAAAATTCTGGCGAGAGAATAAAGAAAGGGGGGGGGGTTAGACTAATTTAGTTCGGGAGGTGTCTTGTCACTCTTCTCTTGAAAAGATTTAAGTCGTAGGAAGGTGGAAAAATAGAAACAGGAAGAGAGTTCCAGAGTTTACCAGTGAAAAGGATGAAAGAGTAATGATACAAATTAACTCTTGCATTAGGAAGATGGACAAAATAGGGATGATAATGAGTAGAAAGTCTTGTGCAGCGAGATCGCGGGAGTGGGGGAAGCATGCAGTTAGCAAGTTCAGAAGAGCAGTGAGCATGAAAATAACGGTAGAAGATAGCAAGAGAAGCAACATTGCGGCGGTGATTTAATGATTGAAGACAGTCAGTCAGAGGAGGGGAGTTGATGACTAAAAGCTTTTGACTCAACCTTGTTTAGGAGAGCTGTATGAGTGGATCCTCCCCAAACATGTGAGACATATTCCATACATGGGAGGATGAGGCCCCTGTAGAGAGCAAGCACCTGAGAGGGAGAAAAAAAGGACGCAGACGCCACAGGACACCTAACTTCTTAGAAGCTGTTTTAGCAAGAGATGAGATGTGAGATTTCCAGTTCAGATTTTTAGTAAAGGATAGTCCAAGAATGTTCATTGTAGAAGAATGAGATAGTTGAGTGTCATTGAAGAAGAGGGGATAGTTATCTGGTAGGTTTTGTCGAGTAGATGGGTGAAGAAATTGGGTTTTTGAGGCATTGAACAAAACAAGGTTTGCTTTGCCCCAATCAGAAATTATATATAAAAAGATCAGAAGTTAGGCGCTCGGTGGCATCTCTCCGTGAATTACTTAGTTCCTGTTGAGTTGGACGTCTAATAAACGACGTTGAAAAATGCAGGGTAGAACCATGAGCGTAGGAGTGCATAGGGCTTTGAGTTAGACTTAGAAGATCATTAATGAATAATATAAAGAGAGTGGGTGATAGGACAGAACCCTGGGGAACACCACTATTGATAGATTTAGGAGAAGAACAATGTTCGTCAACAGTAGCTGCAATATAACGGCTTGAAAGGAAACTTAAGATGAAGGTACAGAGAGAAGGATAGAAATCTAATGAGTGTAGTTTAGAAATTAAAGATTTGTGCCAGACTCTTATCAAAAGCTTTTGATATGTCAAGGGCAACAGCAAAAATTTCAACGAAACCCCTAAAGGAGGATGACCAAGATTCAGTTAGGAAAGCTAGAAGATCGCCAGTAGATCGCCCTTTACGGAAACCATACTGACGATCAGATAGAAAATTGTGAGCAGATAGATGCTTAAGAATCTTCTTATTAAGTATAGATTCAAAAGCTTTAGAAAGGCAGGCAGTCAAAGCTAGAGGACGGTAGTTTGAAGGATTAGAACGGTCACCCTTCTTAGGAGCAGGTTGGATGTGAGCAAACTTCCAGCAAGAAGGAAAGGTGGAAGTAGATAGACAAAGACGGAAAAGTTTGACCAGGCAAGGTACAAGCACAGAAGCACAGTTTTTGAGAACAATATGAGGGACTCCGTCTGGACCGTAAGCCTTCCGAGGATTTAGGCCAGAAAAGGCAAAGAAAATATCATTACGAAGAATCTAAATAACAGACATAATAAAGTCAGAGGGTGGAGGGGAAGGAGGAACAAGCCCTTCATCAACCAGAGTGGAATGTTCAGCAAAGGTTTGAGCGAAGAGT